>JAABOM020113530.1:0-23797 GCA_011800125.2 Solanum clarkiae | reverse complement strand
CTCGTCTCCGTTTAGTTAGCAATTTAAGCTAAGCAAGTAGCTGACTCACCTACTTGCTTCCTAAGTCCTACAAGCACTTAAATTCTCGTACTTCATTTTAAGGCTATACTCTTCTCAATTCGACACGTAACATGTATACACGCGACCCTCTTAAGCGTTAGACGCACATATATCCCATTAACACGCGATTCAAGCACTTTTGAAAACTAGCGCTAATTTGACCAAACAATGTTATGTTTCATTTGACTTGTGCTAGTATTGTAAGGTGTGGGGCGTTACAATATCTTCTCTTAGAACTATCCTAACACTACACCTATCGCAACCCCACTTGCATCACACATGATCTCAAAGGGCTTTGACTAATCTAGAGCTCCAATTATTGGGGCTGAAATCAGCTTCTGCTTCAATCCTTTGAAGGCTTTAAGGCATGCATCATCGAGTACAAACTTAGCATCCTTATTGATCAATTTACATAATGGATGTGCAATTTTAGAGAAGTTTTTTATCAACCGCCAACAGAACCCTACATGCCCTAGGAAGCTCCTCATACCCTTGACTGAGATGGGTGGGGGAAGCTTCTCAATCACTTCTACTTTAGCTCTATCAACCTCGATCCCTTTGTTGGAGATTTTGTGTAACAACACAATGCCCTCTTTCACCATAAAGTGACACTTTTTCCAATTCAGCACCAGATGGCTTTCTGTACATCTTCGTAGCACAGTATGCAAGTGCTTTAAGCAGTCCCCAAATGAGTCCCTAACCACACTAAAGTCATCCACAAAGACTTCTGTAGTGTCTTCCACCATGTCTGAGAAGATGGACGTCATGCATCTATGGAATATTGTTGGGGCATTACACAACCCAAATGACATCCTCTTAAATATGAAGGTGCTATAGGGGCATGTAAACATCGTCTTGTCCTAATCCTCTGGAGCAGTGGTGATCTGGTTGTAGCCTGAATATCCATCAAAAAAGAAGTAACATCTCTTTCTAGCTAATTAGTCCAATATTTGATCCATGAATGGCACAGGGAAGTGATCTTTATCCATTGACACATTGAGTTTTCTATCATCCATGCACACTCTCCATCTAGTGACTGGCTGCATAGGGATCAACTCATTGTTAGTATTTGGTACCATCGTGATACCCCCTTCCTTCAAAACATACTGAATCGAGCTTAGCCATTCACTATTGGCAATCAGGTAGATCATTCCTGCATCCAACCACTTGATGATTTCTCTACGCATGACCTCTTGCATATGGGGGTTGTGACGCCTTTAGCGCTCAACACTCAGCTTGTAGTCCTTGGCCAACTGGATTTTGTGTGTACATATCTCAGAAGGGATACCAATGATATCTGCTATCACCACCCGATGGCCTTCTCAAACTATTTAAGCACCATGACAAGGGTGTTCACCTTCTCATCATTCAGGTCAGCAAAAACTATGATTGGTATGGTGTTGTAGGCACCCAAAAATGCATTTCTCAAATATGCTGGAAGAGACTTCAACTCTAGTACTAGTGGTTTTTCTATTGATGGCTTGGTGGGCGGTGACTCCTGATTCTGCAATTCTAGCTCCAACTTGATTTGGCACCTAGGGTGGTAGGACACCCCCAATGCATTCACTGTCTCCTAATAATCTGGGATATGTCATTATCAAAGTTCATCATCACAACTTCCATAGTGTCGATGCCCAATCTCATCTCAAGTGGTACTTCTAGCTCAGCATCATCAACATTCTCAATAACAGAGACCGCCCTCAAATCATTTTCTTTCTTTACCTGCTGATAGATGTTGAACATGACCTCATCTTTTCCCAACCTGAACTTGAGTTGGTCCTTCTCCATGTCTACCAAAGTGTGTCCAATTGCTAGGAAAAACCTCCCCAAACTGATAGGGACTTTGAAATCAACCTCGCAATCCAGGATCACAAAGTCTACGGAAAATATGTACTTATCAACCTTTACAAGCACATCATACAGTATCCTCATAGGCTTCTTAACCGTGCAGTCAGCCATCAACAACCGTATGCTTATTGGAATAAGGGCTTCCAATCCTAGCTTCTTGAAGACCGCAACGAGCATTAAATTAATTCTTGTACCTATATTATACAATTTCCTCGCAAACTCCACATCTCCAATGATGCAGGGTATGGTAAAATTGCTGGGATCTTCTTAATTTTATAGCAAGGACCTCATAGCAATTGCACTACAATGTTGAAGCTCTTGGGGGAGCTCCTGATTCATAGATTGCTTTTTCATAACCAGGTTCTTCATGTACTTATCATACGCTAGCATCTTCTCCAATGCCTCAATGAGAGGGATGTTGATGGAGTGTTGCTTTGGCAAAGAGAGAAAGTTCTTTAAATTACCTTCCTTCTCTCTCTTTTTAATTCTTTGAGGGAAGGGCAGAGGAGGCCTAGGAATAGGCTTCAACTTCTATGGCACATCAACAACTTCATTCACCCTATCCTTTCCATGATCATCTCTAGTATCCATATCCTTGGTCACAACTATCTCCTCTCGAACATCATCCTCATCAACATGTATAAGAGGATCAATGGTTCTCTTGCCACCATGAGTAGTAACCGCCCTACACTGCCCTTCATTCTTAGGATTCTAAGCTATGTAACTAGGAGGTGTACCTATCTGATACTGATTAAATTGAGTCGACACTTGACCAAACTATTGCTCAAGTTGTTTGATGGTGACAGAATAAGGCTCGATCTTCTGATTTATACGAGAGATCTCAGATTTCATCCCCATCAGAGTCTCATCCTATCTCTCAACTTTCTTTAATAGATGATCAAACATCTCTTTAACTCTAGAGTTGCTCGCACTTGTGTCACGGTTATGTGGTGGCACATAAGGACCACTTTTGTAATCCTCTCTGTGACCCTAATCTGCTTCTCTATCTTGGCCCCTATTCTAGTCATACTACCCTCTTTGGTTATCTCTGTAAGCTCCATCTTGATTGAAGTTTCGACCTTGGTTTCCTTGACCTTGGCGTCAATAGTCCTGATTGGACCCTTGGGCATGGGTTTAGAAACCCCTGTTTGATTAGTAATAAAATAAGTATCCTCCTCATAGTAGGTATTATCATACGTGGGTGAGCGTGGAGGTTGATGAATCACTGCATTAAACAATCCTAATTCTGCTTCATTGTCATTTCCATGCCAGTATGAATTCGGGTTAGCTCTTGCATAATCTCTTCATTTATCTTGGCTTGCTTCGAACCAATATTGACAGTGCACAAGATTTTTGTAGATGCTCTGTCTGTTTGCCCCCATGCACGATTAGCCTTGATCACTCTCTCCATCGTTTCTACGATCCTTAGGAATGGTTGATCTAAGAACATGCCCCCATAATAGTATCATCACAGGTTTGACTATTTTCATCAAAGGCATCGTATCAAATCTCCACCAAGGCATCATCATTACGTATAAGAGACAATGGAAAGACACGAAGTCCCCACAACATCCATAGACAGATTTGTGTTCCCATCACACTCTTGTAGACAAATGCAACATTGTGTAGTTGGTTATGAGGATCCTTTGATGGTAAGCCCACAAACAACCCACAGTTCTGCAGCATCTGAAGCAAGACACTCGAAACCACAAACTTTGTGTCAACCGGTAGTGGTGGTAACACAATAGCTCTAGTAACCTCCATAATCATATGATTTAGTTGTATTGATTCCACTAATAAGTGTTGACATTGAAGTCCTGTGGCTATGGAGCAATTTCCTCGAGAGGAGGTGGGTTTCATGGTCAGCATTCACATTCTCATTCATATTCAAAGTTTCATTCATAACCAAGGCTAGAGTCAAACCCAAGGGAATATTGTAGACTTATAAGAATTCAATTGATGCAATTTGAGTGATTAATCAACTTATCTCTCCAAAAGGGGGGGGGGGGTTGTAATAACAGGTAAAAAGTAATCCTAACTAACACAAGTGTTTAACCAATATGGAGAGAAACTAGGATATTGTGTTCCCTATGACTCCCTAAATTTGTATCACCAGATAACCTAATTCTTTTCTAGTGTATAGCATATAGGATGGTAATTTAAGTTCACCAAGCACTTTGGTCCAGGCGAAAAGGTGAAAGAAATGACCCAAAAAAGTTCCCAGAAACGTGCCTCGAAACTCCCAATATTTTGATTTCTTTATATCTAAAAATCCATTTGGTTTTTCTAAAATTCAACTTCATATTCTTGTTCAGGGGGTCCAAATTAGGGTGACAAGGGTCTAATCTCGATTTTAAAGCAAAGAAATCAATTTATGAAATTGCACATGGTGCAATTTCTAGAGAGCTTTCCGCGTCGCCGAGTAGTTGGAGTTTCCGCGTCGCCTCTGTGACATGGAGATGTATACCTGGGCATTGCTTTGTTAAGCCTGCTCAATATTTTTTTTCAAGTGTTGGGCCCGAATTTCCCAAGCGTGTTTTCACTTATACATAGAATTATTTTACTCTTATATCACTCTAAACATTACCCAAAATCCATTCCCACACTTAGTCTTCTTTGGCACTCAAAAACCAAGTTCCAAAACCCTCATCCAGATTCAATGATTATCTTCAAGCTTCAAGTCTCTATTGTCAATCTTCACCAAGAACTTCTCTAAAGATAAGGTATGTGGTGTTGAACCATTGGGTCCTACCTATGGTGCCTAAACCCTCTTTTACTTAATAACACATGATTTAAAGTTGATTCTACATGTGGGTCTTGTATATTGACAAATTTACTTCAAAGTGATTTTAGTTCATGAAAGGATGGTTGTTTTAACATCTTTTGAGCTCTAAATCTTGGATCTAATGTTGGTTTTGATTTGGGGTTTGGATGTGAATGTCTTGGGGGTGTTGCAAGGTGTTGATTGATGCTTTTACAATAGATTTTCTTGCATGATTTCATCTCTAAATTTTATGGTCTTTTACCCTCATTACACATCCCCAAGGTGTTTGATAAAATGTTCGGTTATGGTTTCTTGAGGAATTGAAAGTCCAAAGCATCAGATATGATATGAATGATGTTATGATGATTATATGATGATGAACATGATGATGAAATGATCATATGAACATGATTATTCCTATATGAGGTATTCCATTAGAGCTTATGATGAATACTATATAAAGTGTTGCATTGATCATGCCTAACCCGGGGGAAAAGAGCCAGGTAACCGGATGGGGGTTTATAATCATTCACTAGAGTGATGGGCGCGATCATCACCAACCAGATGGGGTTTATACTCATTCACTAGGGTGATGGGTGCAATTATCACCAACCTAAATGAGGGGTTTATTTCACATTCACCAGGGTGATGGGTGCGATCATCACCAACCTACCGAGGGGTTTGTACTTTGGAGAGCTAGTTTGGTCTCATCTTCACATATGATAATCTATACGAGCATGATTTACTTAGCATGTTTTACTTATGCATTGATCATACATGCCATATTGCTATACTATGTCTATTGCCTACGTCTTGCACATTGGATTGTGATACCTATCTATTGTTGCATTGTATCCCACATATTTAGTACATTCAAATGTACTAACTCATACTCTTACCTACATGATATCAGCATGTAGGAATCGGTGCCCGAGTTGATCATCCTTCTCATCCACGTGGTTAGACGGTGCTACTCCAAGCTTGTGGTAAGTCCTCCATTTCGACGACTTTGGTTATGTCTTTTCCCTACTATCTATGTATTGAAACACTACCTTATATTATATTTGACTATGAGGGTGAGCCTGGATACCATGTCTTGGCCCCACCCTTTCTATGTCCTAAAGGTGTATGTTGGACAAGATGTGTACTATGTATGAGCTTGACTCTTGACTTTTGACTTCGATGCTTATGCAAGTTTCCCTTAGTTTCCTTGCCTTTACTTTGATTGAATATGTCTTTTTTTATGCTTCCGCAACCAAGGATGTGTGGCAATATGCTAAGAGGCTTCTTTTGGGTCCCTTCGGGTTCCCCATTTGCCATGTCTCATCTAGGCCCTAGGCTTGGGTCATGACAAATTTGGTATCAGAGAAATAGGTTGATAGATCCTCGGAGTCCAACACATCGCATCAGTTAGAGTCCTATTCATGGTTATGAAGTGCGTCATGTCTATGAATTGGAGGCTATGAGGCATTTTAGGAAATGTTTCCCTTCTTCATGTCCTAAGTCATGTTGTAGAGTTGTGATAAGTATTCCCCCCCTAACGATTGTTTTTGGTGATGCTAGATCATGCCTAATAGTAGAGGAAGGCAGACCCAAACTCCTGAGGAGCAACCTACCAATGGTGAGCTCCAGGATGCCCTTGCTATGCTTGCCCAAGTGGTGGCTAATCAAGTTCAACAAGGGCCCCAAGCCCCTCATGGTACAACCCCTGGAGGTAGGGTAAGGGATTTCATGAGGATGAATCCTCCGATTTTGTATGGGTCGAAGGGGGATAAAGATCCATAAGAGTTTATTGAAGAAATCTACAAAATCTTGTCTAATATGGGTATGGGGCCAAATGAGAAGGCGGAGTTGGCAACGTACCAACTCAAGGGGGTGGCCCAAATTTGGTTTGACTAATGGAGAGGTGAGAAAGTAATGGCTGTGTGGTGCTTTGGGAGGAATTCATGTTGGCCTTTCTTAATCAGTTCTTTCCTCTTGATCTTAGTGAAGTGAAGTGGTTGAATTTATGAACTTGAAGCAAGGTGGTGTGAGTGTGAGGGAATATGCCCTCAAATTTAACCAACTCTAAAAGTATGCTCCTCACTTGATGGTCGATTCTTGGTCAAGAATGAATAAGTTTGTTATGGGGGTTTCCGATTTCGTGAGTGAAGAATGCCGACCCGCAATGCTTATTGGTGACATGGACTTATCTCAGTTGATGACATAAGCTAAGGAAATGGAAGAAGAAAAGTTGAGAAAGAGGAGCGGCCATGAGGCCAAGAGAGCCTACCTTGAGGGCAAGTTCTAAAGGGGTGCTAGATTGCAAGGCTCGAGACCTCTTCATGCTACTAATAGGGGGTTACCCCAGTGACTTCCCTAGGCCTCAAGGTAATGTTGGTGGTGTGGCTCCCATCGATACGTGTCCTAGGTGTGGAGGGGGCTATAAGGGCCCATGTCTAAAGGGTACCAATGTATGTTTTGATTGTGGAGAGCTTGGTCACAAGAGGGTTGATTGTCCAAGAAACCATAGCAAGGTTCGGGTTGTAAATGCGGTTCCATTGGGTAGAAGTGGCCTCAAAGTGGTGCCCCAAGGCAGAATCACTTTTATGCTCTACATGGGAGGCAAGGGGTTGGTGAGTCCCCCAATGTTTTTACCAATATGTTGAAAATTTTTGATCTTGATGTATATGTTTTGATTGATATGGGTGCCATCCTTTCCTTTATTACCCCTTTTGTTGCTAAAAAGTTCCATGTTGAGTCGGAGTTATTAGATGAGTCATATGAAGTGTCTACTCCTATTGTTCATCCATTGTTGCTAGGAGGGTGTATAGGAATTGTCCGGTAGGCATATTGTATAAAATCATACTTTGTGATCTTGTGAATTAGACATGATTGATTTTGATGTTATTCTTCGGATGGATTGGTTGCATGCGTACTATGCTTCTATTGTTTGTAGAAACCGTGAGGTCAATTTTTAATTTCCTAATGAACCCGTCCTTGAATGGGAAAGTCATGATGTGGTAATGAGGGTTAGGTTCATCTCTTGCATTAAAGCCCATAGATTGATTTTCAACGGGTGTTTGTATCTTCTTGTGAGAGTCAAAGATGTGGAGTCCAAAGTCCCTTCCATTGAGTCAGTTCCGGCTGTGAATGAGTTTCTTGATGTCTTTCCAAATGACCTTTCTGGTGTCCCTCCTGAAAGTGAGATAGGTTTTGGTATAGATTTCCTTCCCGACACCCAACCTGTCTCCGTTCCCCCTTACCGTATGGCCCCGACGGAGTTGAAAGAGCGAAAGGAGCAATTGAAGGATTTGTTGGAGAAGGGTTTTATTAGACCTAGCCAATTCCCTTAGGGTGCACCGGTGTTGTTTGTAAAGAATAAATATTGGTCACTTAGAATGTGCATTGACTACCGGCAACTCAATAGGGTCACTATAAAGAATAGATATCCTCTTCCAAGGATTGATGACTTGTTTGACCAATTGCAAGGGGATAGCTTTTTCTCTAAGATTGATCTTCAGTCCGGATGCCATCAAGTGAGGGTGAGGGAGTGTGATATTCTCAAGACGACCTTCCAGACTAGATATGTGCATTACAAATTAGTGGTGATGTCTTTTGGGTTAACTAGTGCACCGGCCATTTTCATGGACCTAATGAATAGAGTCTTCAAGCCCTACCTTGATTCCTTTGTGGTGTTCTTCATTGATGATATTTTCATCTATTCTCATAGTAGTAAAGAACATATGGGTCATTTGAGGGTTGTGTTGCAAAGGTTAAGGGAGGAGAGATTGTATGCTAAATATGATAAGTGTGAATTTGAGTTGAAGGAGGTTGCATTTTTGGGTCATGTGGTGTCGGGAGATGGCATAAAAGTGGATCCTAAGAAAACTGATGTGATTAGGAATTGGCCTAGACCATTGACTTTGTCGGATATTAGGAGTTTCTTGGGCCTTACGGGTTACTATAGAAGGTTTGTGAATGGGTTCTCCTCCATTGCTTCTCCTCTGACAAAATTGACTCAAAAGAAGGTAAAATTTGTGTGGATCGACGAATGTGAGAAAAACTTTCAAACATTGAAAGATAAACTTGTGTCTACTCCTACATTATCTCTACCAAATGGGCTTGAGGGTTTTGTTGTGTATTGTGATGCATCTAGAGTTGGTTTGGGTTGTGTACTAATGAAAAATGATAAGGTCATAGCCTATGCTTCTAGGAAACTCAAGGTGCATGAAAGGAACTACACTACCCATGATCTTCAATTATCCGTTGTGGTGTTTGCATTAAAGATTTGGCGACATTATTTATATGGGGTGCATGTTGATGTCTCCACCGATCATAAGAGCCTTTAATATGTGTTCACTCAAAAGGATCTTAACTTGAGATAAAGAAGGTGGCTAGAACTCCTTAAGGACTATGACATGAGTACGCATCATCATCCAGGTAAGGCTAATGTTGTAGCAGATGCTTTGTGTCAATAGGTAGCCTAGCTCATGTGGATAGTTGTGATAGGGAGATGGCTAGGGAGGTGCATAGGTTGGCTAGATTAGGGGTGAGGTTGGAAGATATGGATGATGGTGTTGTTCTTGTTGATGGTTCTAAATCTTCCTTGATTGATGAGGTGATAGCTAAACAACATCTAGACTCCTCCTTGCTTGAGTTAAAGGCCTTGGTGAGAGAGGGCAAGAGAGAGGTTTTCTCCCAAGGGGGAAATGGGGCCCTTAGACACCAAGATAGGTTGTGCGTGCCATATGTTGATGGTTTGGGGGAGAGAATTCTTGATAAAGACATATTCCTCTTATTCTGTCCACCCCAGCTCCACCAAAATGTATAGAGACTTCAGGAAAGTGTATTGGTGGGGAGGTATGAAGAGAGATATTGCCAAATTTGTTTCCGGTTACCATAGTTGTCAACAAGTCAGAGTCGAAAACCAAAGGTCGGGTGGCCTAACCCAAGATATTGAGATTCTTACTTGGAAATGGGAGATGATTAACATGGACTTTATGGTTGGGTTGCCCAAGACTAGGAAAAGTTTTGATTCCATATGGGTGGTGGTTGATAGGATGATGAAATCGGCTCACTTTCTACCAGTCAAGACTACATATGGGGCTGAGAAGTATGCAAGGTTGTACATCCATGAGTAAGTGAGGTTGCATGGGGTTCCCTTATCCATTATATTGGATCATGGTGCATAACTTACTTCACACTTTTGGAGATCTTTTCAAAGGGATCTTGGAACCAAAGTTCACCTTAGTACGACCTTTCACCCTCAAACGGATTGTCAAGCTGAAAGGACAATTCAAACACTTGAATATATTTTTAGAGATTGTGTCTTAGAGATTAAAGGTAGTTGGGATGACCATCTTCCATTGATTGAGTTTTCCTAGAATAATAGCTACCACTCTAGCATCGGTATATCTCCTTTTGAGGCTCTTTATGAGAGACATTGTAGATCATCGGTGGGTTGGTTTGAGGTTGGAGAGGTGGCTTTATTGGGATTGGATCTGGTTATGGATGCTCTTGAGGAGGTTAATATGATTAGGGAAAGATTGAGGGCAGCCTAAAGTCGTCAAAAATCCTATGGCGATGTACGGAGAAGAGACCTAGAATTCCAAGTGGGTGATTGGGTCTATTTGAAGGTTTCTCCAATGAAATGTGGTCCAATTTGGCAAAAAGGAGAAGTTGAGTCCAAGGTATCTTGTTCCTTATGAGGTGATGAAGAGGGTTGGCAAGGTAGCTTATGATTTGAAGTTACCTAGTGAAATGAAATTGGTATATTCGGTATTCCATGTCTCTATGTTGAGAAAATGTGTTGGTGATCCTAATGCCATTGTGCCTCTTGATGTTGTGGGTGTTATTGAGGACAACTTAACTTATGAGGAGTTCCTAGTGCAGATCTTAGATAGGCAAGTAAAGAGATTAAGAAACAAGGAGGTAGCATCCGTTAAGGTCCTTTATTAGAACCAAGAAGTCGAAAGTGCTACTTGGGAGGCCGAAACGGACATGTAAAAGTGATACCCTTATCTCTTCCACTCCACTTGAGCCTAAGATACTACTCCTAAGTTCTATATGTGACTTCAAGCCTTACATTTCGGCCCCTAAGTCATTGATATGCATTCATATTTAAGTTGGTAAAGTTATGATGATTTTACACTTATGTTAAGAATTTAAAAATGATGTTTTACATGTTATGTTGCATTCTTATTGGGGCTGATTTGTTTATGATCACTCTCATCTTATACGTCTCTTCTACACTCAGGGACAAATGTCCCAAGAGGGAGATATTAAAATGACCCCAAAAAGTGCCCAGAAACGTGCCTCGAAATGCCCTAATTTTGATTTCTTTATATCTAAAAATCCATTTGGTTTTTCTTTAAAATACGACTTCATATTCTTTTTAGGGGATCCAAATTAGGGTGAAAAGAGTCTACTTCAATTTTAAAGCAAAGAAATTGATTTATGAAATTGCACATAGTGCAATTTCCAGAGAGCTGTCCGCGTCGTGAAGTAATTGGAGTTTTCGCCTCGCCTCCGCAACACGGAGATGTGTACCTGGGCGCTATTTTTTTTAGCCTACTCAATATTTTTCTCTAAGTGTTGGGCCCAAATTTCCCAAGCGTGTTTTCACTTATACTTAGAATTATTTTACTCTTATATCACTCTAAACATTTCCCAAAACCCACTCTCACACTTAATCTTATCTTACTCTCAAAAGCCAAGTCCCGAAATCCTCATCTGGATTTAAGGATTCTCTTCAAACTTCAAGTCTCCATTGTCAACCTTCAAGAAGAACTTCGCCAAAGCTAAGGTATGTGGTGTTGAACCATTGGGTCCTTCCACTTATGGTGCCTAAACCCTCTTTTACTTAATAATGCATGATTTAAAGTTGATTTTACATGTGATTCTTGTATATTGACAAATTTACTGCAAAGTGATTTTAGTTCATGAAAGTATGGTTGTTTTAGCATCTTTTGAGCTCTAAATCTTGGATCCAATGTTGGATTTGATGTGGGGTTTTGATGTGAATGTCTTGGGGGTATTGCAAGGTGTTGATTCATGATTTTACAATAGATTTTCTTGCATGATTTCAATTTCAAATTGCATGGTCTTTTACCCCATTACATACCCAAGGTGTTTGATAAAATGTCCGATTGTGGTTTCTTGAGGAATTGAAGGTCCGAAGCATGAGATATAATATGAATGATTATATGATGAAATGATGATGAAATGAGCTTATGAACATGATTATTCCTATATGAGATATTGCATTAGAGCATATGATGAATCCTATATAAAGTGTTGCATAGACCATGCCCAACCCGGGGGAAAAGAGCCGGGTAATTGGATGGGGCTTTATACTCATTCACTAGGGTGATAGGTGCGATCATCACCAATTGGATTGGGGTTTATACTCATTCACTAGGGTGATGAGTGTGATCATCACCAACCTAAATTAGGGGTTTATTTCACATTCACTAGGGTGATGGGTGCGATCATTACCAACCTACCGAGGAGTTTGTACCTTGGAGAGCTAGCTTGGTCTCATCTTCACATATGATATTCTATATGAGCATGATTTACTTAGCATGTTTTACTTATGCATTGATCATACATGCCATATTGCTATACTATGTCTATTCCCTATCATCTTGCATTTTGGATTGTGATACCTATCTATTGTTGCATTGCATCCCACATACTTAGTACATTCAAACATACTAACGCATACTATTTCCTACATGATATCACCATGTAGAAATCGGTGCCCGAGTTGATCATCCTTCTCTTCCACGTGGTTAGACGGTGCTGCTCCATGCTTGTGGTGAGTCCTCCATTTTGGGGACTTTGGTCATGTCTTTTCCCTACTATCTATGTATTAAGTCACTACCTTATGTTATGTTTGACTATGAGGGTGAGCCCAGTTACCATGTCTTGGCCCCCGCCCTTTCTATGTTTTAGAGGTGTATGTTGGACAAGCTGTGTCCTATATATGAGCTTGACTCTTGACTTTTGATTTTGATGTTTATGCAAGCTTCCCTTAGTCCTGTTGCCTTTACTTTGATTGAATATGTCTTTTTTTATGCTTTCTCAACCAAGGATGTGTGACGATATGCTAAGATGCTTGTTTGGGGTCCTTTTGGATTCCTTATTCGCTGTGTCACATCTAAGCCCTAGGCTTGGGTTGTGACAGCGAATTTCCCTACGTGACTTGACCCATCTCTGCAGTGTAACATTACTAATCCTTACCTATTAGTCCCTGTACAACTTTCACTTGGCCCAGTTCGGTTGATTAGATGAGAACACATCAATCGAATCCTATTAACTAATCTCTTTTCCTATTCATTACTACCTTGGTCCGGTCAGTAACACTAGGTGGATTCTAATGTTGGCCACCGTTAGAACACATGCAAAACAAAGAGAGTTAATTAATATATGCATGCACACTTTCCAAGAATTATGATTTATCCTATTTTACCTTGTTAGTTCTTCATGGTTCCCACAACCCTAGTTATAGATTTAGCTATTCATAATTTATGTAGACGCAAGACTTATGAATTTGAATAACATAATAGAGAACTTATACAATTGAATTATGTACAAGTAAATCCAAGCTTCAATGAGAATTGCAGGATTAGAAGAACCAATTAAAGTAGAAATGTTTCTCAAAACTCTCCAGTGTTTTGTCTACTCTGTCTCACTATTTTTCTCTCAACTATTTAAACTCTCCATGAAAAGAAAAACATGAAAACCTATTTATAATGTTTAAAGTACATATCCTAAACAAAATAGGATAACTGAGTTTGTATGCCTCACGAGATACTTTACGCGCCGTATTGTGGTCCACGGTCCGTAATCAAACTTTATTAAATTGTTGCTGCAAAACAATGTGCTATCAAAATACAACACATTTGATGACTAAAACTTAGGATTTTTGTGTGTTCTCAATGCGACATTCGCGGTATTTATATGTTTTTGTGTTTATTTTTGCGGGAAAACAGATTGGCATGACTTTTGGAGAAAATTGCAGAATTTTCTGGTTTTTGAAGGCTTACGAGACCCTATACGAGTCATAGAGTCATCTACGAGTCATAGAGTGGGTTTTATAAGGATTTCCAGTGATGAATGAAAGTTTGAAGTTCAGATATGAGACACCTATAAGAGTCATATAGAGCGGTTTCGTGAAGATATCAAGAGAAGGACCAGAAGATGATGATAAAGTTTACGAGAAAGTTATACGAGTCATAGATCAGACCATGACTCATAAACTAGACCGGGAGCAGTGAAGTCCAAGATTCAAGAAACTGAATACGAGACCCCGATTAAGACTCGTAACCCCAGTTACGAGTCGTAACTGCATGTCTTCGGGTGCGCCGATCAATTTTTCTATTTTTCTGGGACTTGTTTGTAAATACTATAAATAGTATTTGTTATTTTTAGTAAGAAGTACAATAGAATAGAGTAGAGAATGTCATTAGAGCACTTTTTATGATTTCATACTTGGAGACTAAATATTGGAGAGGAGAATACACTGGTGGATTCACTGTGTCTTTCAACTTTGTGATTCTCAATACATATTGGATATTTTTGTTCTTCAATCTATTTGGGTAAGAGATTAAATATATTTTCTCAATTCACAGTTTCTTTACCTACCAATAGCATGAGTAGTTAAACCCACAACTTGGGATTGTGGGAACCATGAAGATCTAATTAAATAGACCTAGATAATTTTCAATTCTTGGAATAGGTATTTGCATGTATTAATCAATTCTATTCATATTGCATGTTATCTAGTATTGGCCAACACTAGAACTCACCTAGTGTTATGTTCATGATCCAGGTGATAATGATAGAAAAAGAGATTGGTTAACAGGATTCGATGATATGTTCTCGTCTAATCAACCAAACTAGACCAAGAGGAGGTTGACTGGGATTGTAAGTAATGGTTAGTATTGCACACTATGAAGATGGGCCAAGTCACATAGTGAAATTCTCCTCTCACCTTTGACCAAAGGGCTTGGTGAACTTAAATTACCATCCTGCATGCTATACTCTATTCAATAATTGGGTTATATGGGGATATTATGTTGGTGAATCATGGGGAACATAATTTCCAAGTTGCTCTCCACTATTGATTGTCACTCGTGCTAGTTAGTTTTGTTTAATTTCTTATCAATCATTATGATCCCCCCTTGGGGAATTGAGTTAGTTAATACTTGAATTGTTTATTGGTGAATCAATTTGGAAAGTCTCCATATTCTTTATAGGATTCGAACCTAACCTTGGATAGGTTTTACATTTGACAACAACAACTTATCCTCCAAAAGAGAGGTGTAACTTAGGTGTGATCAAAGATTATGGTACCTTTGCCGGGGAATACGGCTAGACATTGATTGAATTCTCTAGTAGTATAATTCGAGTATTAATTTCTCAGTTTCCTTGTATTTTACTTTTGTTTTTGTTTTGTTTGTTTGCAGGGTATACTAGATATTGTATGCCCAAAATAAGGAGTCAAGGAACTCCCTTAGCTCTAACTGATTTAGAGATCCAACAATTACTAGAAGAATGACTCAAGCAAATGCCAATATCGTAGTTAATGAAGCTATGAATCGCGATGTTGATATTGATGATAGAGATGTAAATCCACCACCTTTAGAGAATGTTCCACAACCTATGGATTTCAATGACAATGCTTATCGATGAAATCAATATAGATTGAATCTTATGGCTATAGATGTTACTGGGCCTATTGTCTTGCTACCATTATCGACCGACACAAAGTTCACTGTTTCTTGTGGGTTAGTACAAATGCTCCAAAACCATAGGTTATTTGTTGGTCTACCATCAGAGCATCCACATAGCCATTTGCATAATGTTACATTTGTGTGCAAGAGTATGATGGGGACATAAAATCTATCTATGGATATTGTAGGTCTTTGTGCTTTCCCATTGTCTCTTACATGCAATGCTGCATTGTGGCTATTTGAGCTCCACAAAGCTCGATCACTAGTTGGAAAGATTTGCAGAAGGCTTTACTGGAAAGGTACTTTTCAAGGTCAAAGAAGCTCAATTTAAAAGATCAAATCAACAATTTTGAGTAACTTCTGGGTGACTCAATTAGTACTACGTGGGAGAGGTTTACCAACTTTTTGAGAAGCATCCCCGACCACAAGATTGTAGATGATGCTTTGATAGATATCTTTTATCGTTCTCTTGATGAGAATAGTCAAGTGTGTGCCGACACTATTATGGGGGCATGTTTTTAGAGCAACCTTTTGCGAGGATTACCGATAGGATGGAACAAATGGTCAAAACTAATCATACATGGGGACAATGGGAGAGAGCTTCTATGAGGAGTTCATGTGTTGTTAATGTTGGTTCAGAGCAAGCTAAAATTAGTGACGAGATTATGTAACAACTTGCTCGAATCCACACAAGCATGGATTTGGTGATTAAGCAGAATCAGGAAAGAGTGAATGTGGTAGTCCACTAACCTCCACGTGCACCCGTGTACGATGAGTATTATTATGATGAGGATGCTTGTTTTGTGAATGATCAAGTAGTGGGCTTTTGGACCAATGCGCAAGGGTCCAATCCTGACTATTGGCGCCAAGGTCAGGGGAACAAAGATTAGAACTACATAAGAGATAGAGATAACCGAGGTAGTTATTATGAGAGGAATAGGGGTCTTGAAGTAGATTGAGGCAGAAAATATGGTTTTAGGAATGGTCCATAGATGCCATCACATAATCGAGACGCTAGTACAAGCAATTCTAGAATTGAAGAGATGTTTGATCGTTTGTTGAATTAGGCAAAAACACAAGATGAACCTCTAAAGGGCATGAAGTCTGATATTTCAAGCATTAATCAAAAGATAAATCTCATTTTGTGGCCATTAAATAGCTTGACCAACAATTTGGTCAAGTTTTTACTTAGTAGAATCAGCATCAGAAAGGTACATTGCCTAGTAATACAGTTCAAATCCAAAGAATGAAGGGTAGTGTATGATGGTTACGACTAGAGATGGCAAAAGTACCATCGATTCTCCATTGCCGATTGAGGTAGAAGATGTTTGTGAGAAGGGAGTTGCATATAAGGACATTGTTGAAGGAGAAGATTGTGTCAAGGATGGGGTAGGTGAAGCGGTTGAAGAGTCAAAGAAGTATAAGACCATCCCAAGGCATCCTCCTCTTTTCCCTCAAAAAATCAATAAGTGGAAGGAGGAAGGCAAGTTCAAACACTTTCTCTCTATGCTTAAGCAATTACCCATCAACATCCCTTTGAATGAAGCTTTAGAGAAAATGCGAGGTTATGCAAAGTATATGAAAGACTTGGTTACTAAGAAGCGGATTATGAGTCAAGAGCTTTCTAAAGAATTTCAACGTTGTAGTGCTATTACTACTAAGTCATTGGCTCAAAAACATAATGACCCAGGTGCTTTCACTATACCTTGTACTATAGGAGATGTATAGTTTGCAAGAGCACTTTGTAATTTGGGTGCTAGTAACAATCTGATACCTCTTGCGGTTTTCAAAAATCTTGGTTTGTGTGCCCCTACTCTAAGTAAGATGCGGTTGTTAATGGCAGATAGAACAATTAAGAAATTGGAAGGTATACTTTATGATGTGTTGGTAAAAGTTAAAAAATTCATATTCCCTGCGAATTTTTTCATTCTTGATTGTGAGGTTGATTTTGAAATCCCTATTATCTTTGGGAAACAATTTCTGGCCACCGGGTGTGCTCTAGTAGATATGGACGACTTAGATTTAGGGTTAATGATGAATAAGTGATTTTTGATATATGTCAGTCCATGAAGCATCCTTATGAGTTGTAAAGTGAGGTTTGGGCAATCGACGAAGTCTAAGTACTCAAGATGTCTAAGTCATGTCGCGACAATAAATCAGGACTGCTTGGTAGGCAAACCAAGGTAGACCTTGGCGCTTAGGCACCAAGGTATGTTTTTTGACCCCTACTTATTTTATTTTTGCTTGATTTGGTGCATTGAGTACAATGCATAACTTTTTTGATGGGGTGTGGGTAGTTATGAGCCTTGGTAAAGTCTGAACAGCTTATGGTCCATAACTACCCTATATTTTGATCCCGAGGCTTTCTTGCCTGTGCACTTTTTCCTTGTGGATATTTAATTTTTATTGGGCCGGCACGTTTACGATGTTTGGAAAATATTTGTAGCATAATACTAATACTTATGTCATATAGCATTTTTTTTTATGTTTTATTTTGAAAATTGGTACCTAATTTTTGATTAGTAGTTAAATACTAAACATGCATGTGTAGGTGCTTGGCAATAGTTGTTTTGATAAGTGAGGGTAATTTGAGACATGAAGCATGATCTGTGAGCTTGTTGATAGTGTATTGCAATTCTATATGAGTGTAAGCTTATTTTGCTAAATTCATACATTTTTTGTGCTACTTCAAAACTTGCCCTATTACTCTAAGTTATATTATAGATTAAATGGATTAGGAAGGGATCTTAGGCCTTTGTTCTTTAAAGTATTCCACTTTAGCCTAAAATAACCAACCAAATGATTTGCTCCAAATATTTGAGTCTTACATGAACCAGTTCTTTCTAAACACCTAATTAGTCTAACCTTGTCGAGTGATAAACCTTGAATTTGGCCCTGGTTTTTCCCTGAGCATAATGAACCTTGATTGAGGCAAAAAGCCTAAGTTGAGGGTGGCTACTATAAGTGACCTAGTTTTGGGGAATAGATATTGTGTACTTCAAAATAGGATGAAAACCTAAGTTTAGGGTGGCTGGTATAAGGGTAAAATCACAAAAATAAGGTGGTGAGCTGGGAATGAGGAAAATAAGGAAGAAAATCATGTACCAGGTACAAGAAAAAGAAAAAGATTCCTTAGATTGAGATTAAAAGCATTATGAAATGTAAAAATGAGACGAAAATACCCAAAAAATCTTGAATGTGGAAAAGGGGAGAATAAGGTGGAAATATTGGAGTTGGTAAGGTGAAAGTGTTGAAAAACGTAGTTCAAGGATAGCCTTCAGTCACTATTCTTCCAAAATGCCATACCACAGCCCCCCTGAGCCTACGTTACAAGCCTAGAAAGCCCTAAAGTGATCCTAGTCCTGTTGGTTGAAAAGCTGAGTCATGAGTACATGGGCAAGCTTATATTAGTTATCATGCATGAACATGTTTTATGAGAGTGAGTGTTCTTTCTTAGTCCCAAGACTGAAATTGAAATCATCCTTGGGTGTTAAAATCGAACTTCTTTCTGTGAGGGCACTTGCATTGCATTATTAGCATTTGACTTGTTCAGTGATTGTGGACTTTTGTATTCCTTTGCTTGTCTTTGTTGTGTTGTCAAATGCACTAGTGTGTTTTGGTTTGTAAAAGTTGGTGTGGGTACCTGAGTTTGAATTATATGTGATGTATGTCACTGGATTGAGGTCTGTGTGTTGCAAAATTGATTCATCGCTTGAGGACAAACAATAATTTTAAGTTGAGGATATTAATGTGCTATCAAAATACAACACATTGCCTAAAACTTATATTTTGTGGTTTTAATATATTTTTGTGTTTGTTTTTGCAGGAAAATAGATTGGCATGACTTTTGGAGAAAATTGTAGACTTTTCTGGTTTTTAAAGGATTACGAGACCCTATACGAGTCGTAGAACCATTTACGAGTCGTAGAGTGAGTTTTGTAAGGATTTTTAGTGATGAATGAAAGTCTGAAGTTCAGCTATACCAGACACCTATACGAGTTGTAGAGCACTCTATGAGTCGTATAGAGGGGTTTTGTGAAGATTTTCTGAGAAGGACCAAAAGATGATGATCAAGTCTATGAGAAGGCTATACGAGTCATAGATCAGACCACGACTGGAAAAGTGGACCCATAGCACTGAAGTCTAAGATTCAAGAAACTTAACACAAGACCCCGATTACGACTCGTAACCCTAGTTACGAGATGTAACTGCGTGTCTTAGGATGCGCCGACCAATTTTTCTATTTTTTGGGACTTGTTTGTTAATACTATAAATAGTATAATTAGGTTATTTTTAGTAAGAAATACAATAGAATAGAGTAGAGAACGTCATTAGAGAACTTTTTAGGGTTTCACACTTGCAGACTAAATATTGGAGAGGAGAATACACTTGTGGATTTATTGTTTTTTTCAACCTTGTGATTCTCAATACATATCGGGTTTGCTTGTTCTTCTATCTATTTGGATAAGAGATTAATTATGTTTTCTCAATTCATAGTTTCTTTATCTACCCATAGCATGAGTAGCTAAACCTACAACTTGGGATTGCGGGAACCATGAAGATCTAATCAAATAGACCCAGATAATTTGCAAGTCTTGGAATGGGTATTTACATGTATTAGTCAATTCTCTTCATACTGCATGTTTTCTAGTGGTGGCCAACATTAGAACTCACCTAGTGTTACCTTCCCGATCCAGGTGGTAATGAATAGGAAAAGAGATTGGTTAACAGGATTCGATGATGTGTTCTCGTCTAATCAACCGAACTAGACTAAGGGGAGGTTGACTGAGAATGTAGGTAATGGTTAGTATTGCACACTATGGAGATGGGCCAAGTCACATAATGAAATTTGCCTCTCACCTTTGACCAAAGGACTTCGTGAACTTAAAATTGCCATCCTACATGTTATACTCGAGTTGAGAATTAGGTTATCCGGGGATATTAAATTGGTGAATCATGGGTACACAATTTCCCAAGCTGCTCTCCACTATTGATTGTCTCTCATTTTAGTTAATTTAGTTTAATTTCTTATCAATCATTGCAACCACCTTTGGGGAACTGAGTTAGTTAAAACTTGAATTGTTTATTAGTGAAATGATTTGGAAAATCTTTATATTCTCTCTGGGATTCAGCCCTAACCTTGGTTAAGTTTTATATTTGACAAAACGACTGCTTTCTCCTCCAAAAGAGAGGTGTAACTTGGGTGTAATTACAAAACTAGAATATGTTCTACGATACCCCTCTACGACCTGTAAAGTGTTCTACGGCCTGTAGGGGGTTTTGTCTGATGAATCTTTAGCAAGCCCTCTTTCTCTAGTCCTCATAGCACGAGACTTGATCTACGACTCATAAATTAGTTCATGACCCATCTGCATGTTCCTAGAACAAACTTCAGAAAGTTAGCTCCTCACCAGAATTGTCCACGAGACTACTTCATGGCCTGTAGAATACTCTACAGCCCATAAAGAGTCTCGTACATCATCAAGAACAACAACTTCTGCATAATCTTCCAAAAATCACTACAACCCTGTAATCCTACAAAGCAAACACAAAAACACATACAACCCATTAACATCGCATTGAGAACACACAAAATTTCAAGTTTTATGTATCAAAAGTGTTGTATTTTAACAATACATCAACACACCCTTACCCTCAACTGATGATAATCAGAATGGAGGTCAATCTTTAAGAAATGGGTAGCTCCTTGAAACTGGTCAAACAAGTCATCAATCCTTAGCAATAGATATTTATTCTTTATAGTTACCTTATTCAATTATCGATAGTCATTAGACATCTGAATCAATCTGTCCTTCTTCCTCACAAATAACCCAGGAGCACCCCAAGGTGATATACTTGGCCTAATAAAGCCTTTCTTTAACAAATCCTCCAACTAACCCTTTAACTCCATTAATTTAGTTGGATCCATACAATAAGGAAGAGTTGAAATAGGTTGTGTCTGGAAGAAGATCTATGCCAAAGTCTACTTTCCTTTCAACAGAAATACCGAACAAATCATTCAAATAGACATTCAAAAACTCATTAATCACAAGAAATAACTAAAGAGTAGGAGACTCAAACTCAACATACCAAACCCTTACAATATGATAAGATACACCACTTAGGAATCACTTTTTGGGCAATAAGATAAGAGACAAACCGACCTTTAAAAGTGGAGTCAGTACCCTCCCACTCAAGAATAGGCTCATTTGGAAACTGAAACTTGACTTTCTGAGTTCTACAATCTATAGAGGCATATGAAGCATACAACTAATCCATTCCAAGCATAATATCAAAATCAAACATCTCAATCTCTACAAGATAATATGGAAGGAGTTTATACATGACTGGAGCATTACGTCCCTGATAGACTCTTGGGCAATAATAGACTTACACACGAGATTACAAATACATTTCAGGACTCAAACCAAAATTAACAGTCAAGAGAGGTGTTACAAAAGATAACTTTGCATCAGATCAAGCAAAGCATGTGCATCAAAATCAAAGACTTTTAACGTAGAAGTCATTGTATCTAGAGTATCCTCCGCCTTTTGCCTAGCATGCAAGGCAAATAATCTGTTATTCTAAGGAGCACCATCTTGTTGAGCTTTTGACTGACCTTGATCACCCGGAGCCACCTAGGCTTGACCCTTCTGAAGAGCATTAAGGCAACCAACAACTTTATGGCCCATCTTTCCACACCCAATGCAAGCACTTACATCCCTCAAAGATCTACTCGGGTGGTTCTTTCCACACCTTTCATACCTAAGATAAGTTGGCCCATATCTAATATATACCTTGGGAGGAGACACTCTATGATTGCTAACCCTCGGATTTGAGCCTTGCCCTTGTTGGAAATGACCTTTACCACTAGCACTTCTAGAGTTTGTGAACCCACCATCATAACATGCTTTTTTAGAATCCTTTATCGTCCTCTCTTTTAGCTTTTACACTTCAATTTGTTTAGCATATGTCATGAGTCTAGAAATGTCCATATCTTGAATAAGCATAGCCATAAGACATTCTATCATAACCAAGTCAAAAATCCCTAAGATAAATTTGTGTATCCTTGAACGTGGGTCAGCTACTAGTATAGCAGCATACTTTGAAAGCTTTGTAAACTTGAAGGAATATTCCCCTCATACTCAATCAACCATGTTTGAGGTTGATAAATTATGTAAGTTTGGCCTCCTTAAGATCAAGAGGATAGAAATGATCCAGGAAAGCAAACTTGAACTCTTTCTAACTTTCTTATCCCCCGCTCCTTTAGCAACCATTGAGTATACCACATTTGGGAAACTCCTTTCAACTGGTAGGCAACTAGCTCAGCTTTCTCTTTTGAAAACACCTCAACACTTTAGAGATCTCATTAATGAATTTCCGGGCATCCCTCATCAGCTTTGGAACCATAGAATTTTGAAGGGTTCATCTGGGGAAAGTCTCTCACCCTAGAAGCTGGGAAAGGTACATTGGGTGGAGGGATGCCCTATCTAGCTTGGTTGGTGACAACTTGAGCTAGCATGGAAAAAATAGTCCAAAACTTATCTTGGGTAATTCGCTCCCCCCATGGGCTCTTGAGGAACTTGGTCCTCATCAATAGGGGCCTATCATGGTTAAGGGGCTCTTCTTAGAGGCATCTTCTGTAAGGCATCAAGGACATTTATCAGAGTTAGGAAACTAAGACACATTCCATGACATGACATGAACAATGAAAAGTGAGGCATTTCCTAAAATGCCTCATAGCCTCCTACTCATATGTGTGGTGCACTTCACATCCATGAATAATACTCTACTTGATGTGGCATATTAGACTCCAAGGATCATTTTAAAACCTTAGTTCTCTGATACTAAGCTTGTCATGATCCAAGCCTAGGGCTTAGGTGTAACATGGTGAATGGGAAGGCAAAAGTCCCAAAACAAGTCATGTATCATCTATTTACACATTATCGGTTTGGAAGCATGATTCAAACATTATAAAGTGGTACTAAGGGATAGGGGCTTCTTGTCATGACCCAATGGAGCCTAGATGTGACACGTCGAATGAAAACCCGAAGGAAGTCCAAATAAACCTCTTAGCATATCTTTGCACATACTTGGTTGTAGAAACATAATTAAACAACAAGCACGTAACAAATAATTCTAAGAGAAGTAGAACTTTGGACTCAAGCTATGGTGATGTTATGGGGAAAAGGACAAGTCTAAGGGCGGGTAAGTATGACTCACGCTATAGGGATGTTTTAGGAGCTTAAGACTTCCATTATATCCTCAACATACAACAAGCATAGAAGGGGATAAAGGGACTAAAGGAAAGTCTTTCATACAAACAACAACAACAACAACATACCCAGTAAAATCCCACAAGTGGGGTCTGGGGAGGGTAGAATGTACACAGACCTTATCACTA
>JAABOM020113510.1:0-23799 GCA_011800125.2 Solanum clarkiae | reverse complement strand
GTAAGGTCTGCGTACAATCTACCCTCCCCAGACCCCATTCGTGGGATTATACTGGGTATGTTGTTGTTGTTGTTGAATCTTAGATAGTTCAATTGGCTTAACGAATGAATTCCATAAATGTAAATATTGAAGCCTCCTTCCAATTTGAAAGAGAATATAACTGTGACTCATGCAACTCAAAAAAATACACGTTGTTTACAAATTTCTCAGAAAAGGTATTGCACCTAATATTCACTGATAATTTTCAATCATCTTGTTCTATGATTTTATATAAGGATAATAATTAAGTATTTGTCTGAATTATGACTGAAATTATCACACCCCGAGTCTATACCCGGGACGTGGTTGGTACTCAGGAACCGTTGCTGGTCCCCAAGCGAACCAGTAGACCTGGCTACTTTGCTCAACAAAAGACTTAAACATTTTAAAGAAGGCTAGAAGTAAACATAACCATTGAATTCGGGTCTGAAGTATAATGAAACAAATTGACTGGAAAAGTTGACAATCTGAAAGAAATATCAAACACTGTCTATGAAGCCTCTACTAGTCATGACTAAAGAATGGGTACCGTGACAGGCCACGGCTACCCCAAACTAAATTGAAAGCAACTGAAACTGAAAGAAATAACATCTACGAGCCTCTGGATGCAAAGAGTTCTCACTACTGGTTAAGTAGAAATACTGAATCACTAGGATATGCTCGCTGAGAAGCTCTATCACCGGTGTCCACATTATAAAATGATGCAGGCCCAAAGGATGTCAGTACGTGGAATGTACAGTATGTAAAATAGCCAAAATAGAAAAACTTAGGATAAAAGGCTTAGGTCACAGATTTAATGCAAAAATAAGTTGAAAACATAAGTACAACATTACAGCAAAATATTTGATTTAATGCAAAAATATATGCAACTCTATCTGTGTCTGAAAATCATGTATACTATAACTTGGAGTGTTTCTCTAATCGAGAGCCATCACTATGAGCTTCCTGATGATACAACGTACTACCCACGTTGTCAAGGTCATCCCATACGTTGCCAGGATAAGGGATGAAGTGTTGTGGATCCGTATAAACTAGGTCATCTCAGTGGCATATGAGGAGTTGTACATCTGGTACAATCCTATCCTACGCTGGCTATTTTAAGGTTGGAGTTATTGAACTCATACCCACCTCAATGCTCAATACTACTCCGCAAAGCATGCAGTATGCTCATAACTATAAACATGTCCCACTTCAGGGAAAAACTAAAAATATTCTACTTGTAGCCTTAACCATATATATTTCTTTAAACCAGCTCTTCTAAACTTATTTTATAACTTAAACCCAAGAGAATTTTTTATCTCACTGTACATAAGCCTAGTTAAGCATTTGTAGTAAGCTAATCATTTTTCAACGCAAGTACAAATATGCTAGGGAGGTAATTCTCAACTCAATTAGGATTATTGTAACTGTAATAAACTTCATGGACTAAAGAAACATGCTCAACAATGAAATTTTTGAGAATAAGAATAGTAATTTCAATAAAATTTACATGAGAAAACCTTGGTGTATCATAGTACTTCACAGTAATGAAACTGACTTGACTCTTGGCTAGATTTCATTCTAAGAACATGGAATAACTTTAAAAACAAGATTTTTAGATGGCTTTACATACTTGGACATGAGTTTTCTTGAAACTTTGTACAACCTTTGCCAAGCCCTAACCCTTCTTTCTTTCCATGACCGTTGTTTCTAAATGATTTTCGTGAAAAAGTGAAATCAATTGTGGGGATTATAGAATTTTTTAGGGTGAAAATGACTTCAAAACGACAGAGATTAGTCTAGGATGGCTAGGAAAATATCTGGGGTTCCCCTTGGAAATGTCTGGCGCGCCTCAGTGCATTTTTTTTCAAAAATTCTCCAAAAATGTTTTTCCAATCCCGTCAAAAAATTTGAAAAAAATACAAGTGTAGTTCTGCTGCAGAGGTGCGACATGCCTCTATCGCACACATACACTATTTTTCATTTCGGATCGAAAAATTATCTTTGATCCCGTTGCTCTAAAAATCGACCGAGACTATTTTCCCACTCAATTTTTCATGTTGATCGCATATCCAACCTCAGATTTACTATCAAAGCATAGGAAGATGCACTATATGTATATCTCTCTTCTAAGGGTATTTTGGTAATTTCATTGAGTTCTACAATATCTCCCCCTTCGTTCTTGAATGACAATGATGTTTTGAATTAACTCAAAGCACACATGTTACTCTAGAACCCAAGCATATAAGGTTACTCAAGCTATAACAAGTGCAAATCTTCGAGATCAAAAGTGAAAATTTAGACCATGAAGAAGGGAAATATTTCTCAAAACGTCTCATAGCCTCTTACTCATAGTCGTGGTGCACCTCACAACCATGAATAAAACTCTAATTGACATGGTGTGTTGGACGTCGAGGGTCATTAATAACCTAGTGCTTTGATACTAAGTTTGTCACGGCCTAAGCCTAGGGCCTAGATGTGTACGGGAATGGGGAACCCGAAGGGATCCCAAACAAGCCTCTTAGCATATTATTATACATCCTTGGTCACGAAAGCAAGTATAAAGCAATAGGAGAATAGAAATAAGGGCAAAGCGACTAAGGGAGTCTTTCATAACTTAAAATATACAAGAGTCAAGAGAGTCAAAGCTAATAACATTATTACATAACTTGTCCAACAACACCTCTAAACTTAGACTTGAGCAGGGGCTAGGAGACTTTTCGGGCTCACACTCATAATAGCATATATCTAACATAAGGAGATAACAAAAGAACAAGAGTAGCATAGCTTGTATTGCCGAACTTGAGGACTCACCAAAGCTTATCTTCAAGATGTCAAACTAGCCATGTGGAGCAGGATAGTCAAATAGAGCTCCGGTCCCTACATAGTAACATCATGTATATGCATTAGTACATTTGAATGTACCAAGTATGTAAGATGCAATGCAACAAGAAATAGGCATCATAATCAAAATGCATAATTACAACCAATAGATAAACATGATAATAATATGGCATGCATGATCAATGCTTGAAGTAAAACATGCTTATAAATCTTTCAAATTGCATAGAACATAGTACATACATATGGGAAGAGACCTCAACCGACATAGAATAAGACCAAGCGAGCTACAACTTGGTATCCTGATGATTATCATTCACCGGTAAAGAGGTGGTCGACTTGACAAGGTAAACCATTCTTCAAACATACGGGAATATGACCCAATTTCGTATGAAGAAACCTTCCTTATGGAAACATGACCCAATTTCAGAAAGGATTTCATTAAGAACTTCACCTTATTGGAACACGACCCAATTTCGGGAAGAACTCAAGAGAAAGTGTACTAAGTGGATCAACTAGTATAGCAAGGGTATAACATAGTCCTATGGTGACACATAGTTCAAGGAAAGAGAGCAAACCCTCCATCTATCGGTGCTAAGTCTAATCCCACAGAATACTTATAATAATCATACTTTAATAACTTCTGAGAAATATAGAATCATGATACGAGTAGCTCTTAAACATCCTTAACCTCTAATAGTGAGCCCAGCTTCAAAACATAAGAACAGATCGTCATCAAATATTACCCTTGCATTATCATCAAAAGGCTCACAAGAGGTATAATCTTGAAAATGGGGCTTAATTTCATACTTGCATAATCATAGATATTTTCATGAATTTATAACATACTTGATAGCCCATATTCATCATGAAGTCACTTGACTTACAAAACTTGTAAATGTCTTGAGAATTCCTAACTTGGCATTTCATCAAACACTTGGTGGGCACATATGAGGACATGTTCAAATTATGCAAAATGCAAGAGTATGGATCATGAAATAGTGAAATCAATGCATCTTAAAATCATGTAAATCAACCCACCAATATCATAGTAAAACCCTATAATGGGTAACTTGTAAATCATATCAAAACTTCACAATAATTCATAGATCTCATCGCTTGAATCATGTGTAGTCTCAATAGACAAAGATCACTTCATAGTATAATCTCAAAATAGATATTTATGCATAATTAAAAATATTTGACAAAATCCCAATGTATTTCATGCTCGTACTTCATAATAATAGATACCCATAAGAAATACATCTAAAAATCACACAATTTTCATAAAAAGGAAGATTGGGCTTCAGGGGTGAAAGAAATCCATAAATGAAACCCACATACCCTAGACCTTGAATTTCTTGAAATTGAATTGAGAAAGACTTGAAGCTTGGAATGAGCTTTTGAAATCCACAACTTTTTCTTGTGTTCCCTTGAATTCTTATTGGGGTTTGGTAGAGGCTCTTAGGAGAATTTAAGTGTATATTCCAATTGGGAGAAGTGTTTGATCTTTAGGAATAGGATTTAGGGCTTTAGGAAGTGTTAAGATAGAATAAGAATCCCCAAAAGACAAATAGAAATAACTAAATTTATGAAATGCCATTAGTGAAATGGAATTTGGCAAAAACCCGTATATACCCCTACACAGATGAGTTTTACGAAAACGGACATAACTTCTTCATCCGAACTCTAGATAAGGTGAAAGCAAGAGAGT
The DNA here is from genome assembly GCA_011800125.2 of Solanum clarkiae. NCBI lineage: Eukaryota > Viridiplantae > Streptophyta > Magnoliopsida > Solanales > Solanaceae > Solanum > Solanum clarkiae. The sequence continues at coordinate 19,226 of JAABOM020113510.1, read as the reverse complement.
TGAAAAGCTAATTCAAAGAGCTTTAATTTGGTAAGTCGTGGGCTACCCATTTCTTTGTGTGCTAAGAGATATTCCTCTTTGAAGTTGTCCTTCCTACTAGTACTTGTACAAAACTTAACCAACGAAAATTCCTTTGAACTTGGCTTGATATGAGAGACCCACGATGGTCTTTAATGACATGACTAAGCTTGATTTAGATTTGAATGAGAGCTTCAAGTTTGAATGAATTTTTTGAGATCCGAAATGAGTTTGGGACATTTGAATTTGGATGAAGTATTTGGCTAAGTGTTAGCGAGGGTTTTGGTTAATGTCTTGAATGATATGGGATTGAAAATGATTAAGTATATGTGTTTTTACGCATAGGAAGGCTTAGGCCCAAGACCTCAAGGCCTTAGGCCAAATTAAAAAAAACTGGCACAAAAATATACCAGGCGCGGACCCTCATTGGAATTTGCCAACTTCAGAAATTTGAATGTCCTACGGTTGCTCTAAAATCAGTGTTAAACCCACTTTACAGTCTATTTTTCCCTGATCACAAATATGAAGTTGTACTTTTGCTAACACGCACGGATTTTGAGATATATGAAAATTACGATTATGGATATTTTGGAGGCATATTTTCGGGCACTTTTTAGGTTGTTTCAATATCTCCCCCTTGGGAACATTCATCCCCGAATATCAAAGAAAAGTATATAAGAGAATTAAGCAAGATAATTTTAGCCCACACAAGAATGCAACAACGCACTTAAACATCATTTCAAAGATCTCAACATAAGTATCAAAATCACCATGAACTTGTCAATTTAAACATGAATGCATGCAAAAGACATAAGGGTTCAAACTTAAGACTTGGAATCATAAAAAGGACTAGATATGTTTCTAATAAGTTTGAATATAATGAAAGTGGTATGGATATTGCTTCTCCATGCCCTCTCTGACTCCCCGAATTTCATTTTGAACTTGCCGATTCTTCCAAAGGGCCTTGACGAGCACTATATTCTTATTGATGAACTTTTCCACCCATCCATCCAATATCTCCACCAGGACCTTCTCTTAAGCCAACCATCCTCCACAACACCCACAACCCCAAAGAGTTCTGTAGCACTTGAGTCACCAACACATCTCCTCAACCTATATGCATGAAGAACCGGATGAACCATATCTATATTCATAGGCAAGTCCAATTCATATGCAACCTTATCAATCCTCCTCAACACTCTATAACGACCCACAAACTATAAACTCAATTTCCCTTCTTGCCAAACCGGAGCACACACTTCATGGGTAGGACTTCCAAGTGAAACCAATCATCAACACAAGCATACATAGCCTACCTTAGTACCTAATGACGTCATCTCCCCCTTGGGAGAAACCTCCACTTCACCACCTTCCACTAAAGCATTCAACTCTAGCAATTTAGGGTCATAGTCTTTCTTTAGCTTGACTCATCAACCAAAGAAGATTTGAAACCATTAAAACCATTATATCACTATTCTCAACTTCCTCTAACCTAACTTCTAATCTAGCCAACCGATGGACCTCTTTGGTCACCTCTTTGCCACCATCATCAATATGTGCTAGGCTACCCATAGACACCCTACTTAGCATATCGGCCACAACACTAGTCTTACTGGGGTGATAATGCATACTCATATCATAATCCTTAATGAGCTCTATTTTGTTACCTACAATTCATACTTATCATATTTAACAAACAATATCTCATCCCCCATGATTTGTAACACTACCCTCAAATGATCACAAGCTCTAAATAAATCAATACCCCATCACTAAAGACCACCACAAACATGTCAAGGTATGATTTAAGGACCCTATTCAAGAGACCCATAAACATAGCCGATGCACGCAATAAAACCACCCCAAGACCTCTAAACCCACCGTGCCAAGCTCAACAAAATCACAAGATAAAACTTTATGCAATAAGGACACACATGAAACTTACTAGCAACAAAAAGGTATCATGAAAGAAATAGTTGCTCTCAGAGATATCAAAACATGCGCATCAAATGAAAAACCTTTAATATACCGGTAGCAACATCAGGTACCTCGTCCCCCCTTGCTTCCCTTGAAGATTGTATAACCGATTATATCGTGCAGTACCCCCTTGGATACCTTAAGCCTCTTGAGGACCGCCATCTCTACCCTCAGGTTGAGCATGAGGACAATGACTAACTTTCTAATGATACCCACCATAACTAAAGCAAGCATTAGACTTCTTCAAACACGAGTAACCAAGGCCTTTCCTACACTTTCAATATCTAGGCTTTGTCACCCCCTAAATACCTCCTTGGAATCTTTGATTTGGCACCCTGTCATTGGCAAACCTCTCGTTGGAAGCATTGAGTGACTCTTGGCCTTGGAACTTGTGGCCTTGAGGGAACAAGCCACCCTTGGAACCTTAGAATCCACCTTCAAACTGATCCCTATTGGAATCACCAACTCTTCTCTTCCTGAGCTTCTCTCACCTAATTATTTCGCATAAGCTATAAGCTGGGACAAATCCATATCACCAATGAACGTGGAAACATGACACTCCTTATTCACCAAACCTGATACATCTATCACAAGCTTGTACATCCTAGACCTTGGGGTAGCCACCAATTGTGGAGCGTATTTAGAGAATTGGTTAAACTTGAGGGCATACTCCCACACTCATGGATCCTTGCTTCAATTCATAAATTCCATCATTTTGGCCACCCTTAGCATAAAAGGGAAGAACTGGTTGAGAAATGCCGCCTTAAATTCCTCCTTATGGATCATACTGTTGTTCCCCTTCTCTGTTTTCCATTGGGTACACCATATTTGAGCCACCCCCTAAAGTTGTTAAGACGCCAACTCCACCTTCTCCTCTGATCTAACCCCCATAATAGACAATACTTTGTATATCTCATTAATAAATTCTTGAGGGTGCTCATCCACTTTAGACCCATAGAACTCTGGCGGGTTCATCCTACTGAAGTCTCACCATTGAAGTTAGTGTAGGAGCATGAGGGGGTTGGGCCCTTTCGTTGATTTGATTTTCATGGCATGGGCAAGCATGGTGATAACATCTTGGAATTCCTCATGAGCAGCTCCCCCATCTTGAGGAGTGGGAGGAGCCAGTTTCTCCTCGGGTGTACATGCTCTTTTTCCTCTTAGAACTGGCATGATCTAGAATAACAACGAACACTCATTAGGGGAAAATCTTATCTTAACATAGACAATGAAGAAGGAAAACATTTCCAAAAATATCTCATAGCTTCTTGCTCATGGTCGTGGTGCACTTCAAAACCATGAATAAGACTATAATCGAAGTGGTGTTTTAGATGCCGAAGACCATTAACAACCTAATGCTTTGATACCAAGTTTGTTATGGCCCAAGCCTAGGGCCTAGACGTGGCACGTGAATAGGGTAACTGAAGGGACCCCAAAGAACCTCTTAGCATATCATTACGCATCCTTGGTCACGGAAGCAAGTAAATAACAATAAGAGAATAGAAATAAGGGCAATGGGAATAACAGAGTCTTTAATAACTTAAAACATACAAGCGTCAAGAGAGTCAAAGATCATAGAATCATTATATAACTTGTCCAACAATACCTCTAACACCTCTAATGGTTTTATTAGGCCTAAACTAACACTTTGGGGTGCACTGCTATTGTTTGTGAAGAAGTAAGATGGTTTCCCTTAGAATGTGCATTGACTACCAGCAACTTAATAGGGTCACCATAAAGAATAAGTATCATCGACCAAGGATCGATGATCTATTTGACCAACTTCAAGGAGCTAGTCATTTCTCTAAGATTGATCTTCGGCCTGGGAATCATAAAGTGAAAGTGAGGAAGTGTGATATTCCCAAAATGACCTTCTGGACTAGGTATGAGCATTATGAATTTGTGGTTATGTCTTTTGAGTTGACCAATACACCGGCTATCTTCATAGATCTTATAAATAGGGTCTTTAAACCCTACCTTAATTTATTTGTGATGTGTTTTGTTAGCGATATTTTGATCAATTCCCATAATGAGGAGGAGCATCTGGGTCAACTGAAGGTGGTGCTACAAAAATTGAGGGAAAAGAAGTTGTATGCTAAGTATGATAAATGTGAATTTTGGTTGAATGAGGTTTCCTTTCTAGGTAATGTCGTGTCAGGGGATGGTATTAAGGTGGATCCTATAAAGATAGAAATGATTAGAAGTTGGCCTAGACCTTTGACTCTATCGGACATTAGAAGTTTTTTAGGCTTAGCCAGTTACTACCGGAGGTTTGTGAATGGATTCTCCTCTATTGCTTCTCCCATGACTAAGTTGACTCAAAAGAAGTCTAAATTTGCGTGGACCGATGAGTATGAAAAGAGTTTCCAAACCTTGAAGGATATGCTTTTCTTCGCTCCTATCTTGTCTCTATCGAAAGGGTTGTAGGAGTTTGTTGTGTGTTTTGATGCCTCTCAAATTGCTTTGGGTTGTGTTTTGATGCAAAATGGTAAGGTGATAGCCTATGCTTCTACACAACTCATGGTGCATGAAAAGAATTATCCTACTCATGACCTTGAATTGGCCGTCGCGGTATTTGTTTTAAAAATTTGGCGTCATTATTTGTATGGGTGCATGTTGATATGTTTATAGATCATAAGAGTTTCCAATATGTGTTCACTTAAAAAGATCTCAACTTAAGACAACGAAGGTGGTTGGAGCTTCTTAAGGATGATGTGAGTGTGCATTGTCACCCCGCAAGGCTAATGTTATGGCCGGTGCTTTAGGTAGGGTGTCTATGGGTAGCCTAGCTCATTTTGATAGTGGGGACAAAGAGGTTGCTTGAGAGGTTCATCGGTTGGAAAGATTAGAGGTTAGGTTGGAAGAGGTTGCTAATGGTGGTATTGTGGTTGTTGATAGCTCAAAATCTTCCTTGGTTGATGAGCTAAAAAGCAAAGGAAGATCTTGATTTCTCCTTGATAGAATTGAAGAAATGGTGAGAGAGGGAAAGGTCGTCAAAAGTCCTATGCATATGTGAGGAGACGGGATCTTGAATACAAGGTTGGTGATTGGGTCTATATGAAGGTTTTGCCCATGAAAAGTGTTGTTTGTTTTGGTAAGAAGGGTAAATTAAATCCTAGATTTGTGGGTCCTTGTAGGGTGTTAAGGAGGATTGGTGAGGTGGCCTATGAGTTGGAGTTTCCCAATGACATGAATATAGTTCATCCGGCCTTCCATGTGTTTATGTTGACGAAGTGTGCGGGTGACCCAAGTTCTTATTGTGCCTCTTGATGTTATGGGTGTTGTTAAAGATAACTTGACTTATAAGGAGGTTTCGGTAGAAATTTTAGGTAGACAAGTGAAGAGGTTGAGGAACAAGGATATTGCTTCCGTTAAGGTTCTTTGGAGAAACCAACAAGTTGAAAGTGCCACATGGGAAGCCGAGGTGGACATGGAAAAGAGATACCCCTATCTTTTCCACTACACTCAAGCCTAGGATACTAATTCTAAGTCCCCTATATGATTTTAAGTCTTATGTTTCAGCAGCTACATCATTAGCACATATTCATGTTTAAATTGACAAGTTCATGGTGATTTTGACAGTTATGTTGAGATTCTTGAAATGATGTTTAAGTGCATTGTTGCTTTCTTGTGTGGGTTGAAATTATCTTGTTTACTTCTCTTATTTATTTTTCTTTGACATTCGAGGATGAATGTTCCCAAGGGGGAGATATTGAAACGACCCCAAAAAGTGTCCGAAAATGTGCCTAGGAAGTGACCATAAATGTAATTTCCATATATTTCAGAAAACGCATGTGACATTGAAATTCTGACTTCATATTCGTGATCTGGCAAAAAATTTCGTGAGAAATGGGTCTAACCCCAATTTTATAGCAACCGTATCAAATTTTGAAATTTCAAAAAATGCAATTTCCTAAGATGATCTGCGCCCCTAGCACAACGTGGCCAGGGCGCGGATCAGTGTTCTTTTTTTTAGTTTTTTTTGTTCGGTCCAAGGACTTTGGATCTTGGTCCTAAGCCTTCCCACGCATAAAAACACGTATGATTGGTCATTTTTCAATTCCATATCATAAAAGACATTCCCCAAAACCTTCTCAAATACTTACACAAACATTTCACTCAAAATCTAGGGTCTTAAACTCGTTCTGGATCTTAAGGAATTCACTCTAGCTTCAAGTTCTCAATCAAATCTTTATCAAGGAATTCTCCAAAGTCGAGGTATGTGGATTTCAATAATTGGATCGTTTCACCCATGCTGCCCAACCTTCCTTTCATATAAATTGTATTTTTCTAAGTTGATTTACTTATGGGTCTTACTTATTATGAATTTGACTATGAACTATGTTGAGGTTTCATAAAAGTGTGGCTGTTTAAGCATGTTTTGAGCTATGAAGCTATGATCTATTTTGAAATTTGATGAAGGGTTTCAATGTATAGTGCATGAGGGTATTACCAAGTATTGGTGGGTAGATTTACTTTAAGTTTTCTGACATGATTTCACTCTTAAATTGCATAGTTTTATACTAGCATTACACACCCTCCAAGTATTTGATAAAAATTCTGATTAAGGTATATTAAGTTGTTGAAAGCTTAATGTAAGGTATATGAGTTAAGTGACTTTATGATGATGAAAGAAGTGTATATACGAGTTATTATCATGGAAAGTATCTATAGTGTTGCAAGTTGACCATACCAAAGATGAGGGGTATGATACTTATCTAACTTGTGGGGTAGTGGCAATCCCGTACTACCATACATGAGTGGTAGGTACCTCATCCACCTTGTCAGGTGGTGGCAATCCCGAAAGAAGATAGATGAGGGGTATGTGCTTCATCCACCTTGTTGGGTGGTGGCAATCCTATATTACCATAGATGAGGGGTATGTACCTTATACATCTTGTTGGGTGGTGGCAATCCTGTACTACCAAAGATGAGGGTTATGTACCTCATCCACCTTCCAAGCGGGTGGCATGCCTTAGATTCCAAGTACTAAGTTTCTTGGTCTAGGATGATGGTCTCTTCGTACACATGTAATATGTTCTATATAAGCATGTTTTACTTCAAACATTATTTATGCATGCCATGCTGCTAATACACTATCTCTTGCTTACAATTATGCATATTGATTATGTTGCCTATCGTTTTTTGTATTGCATCTTACATACTTAGTATATTCAAACATAGTAATGCATACTATATACTTAAATGATGTTACCATGTAGGAACTAGAGCTCCACTTGACCATCCTCCTCCTCCACGTGGCTAGTACTATCTCCTCAAAGCAAGTTTGGTGAGTCCTCAACTCCGAGGATGATATCTTTTGGTTCAGATGTTATGCAAAGACACTCTTTCTTATAATGTATGCTTTAACTAGGAGGGTGAGCATGGAAAGTTGTCTTGGAGCCCGCTCAATTCTAAGTGTAGAGGTGTTGTTTGGACAAGTTATGTAATTATGCTTGAGAATTGACCCTCTTTATGTTTTATGTTACGAAAGATTCTCCTTAGTCCCTTTTATCCTTGTTTCTTCTATCTTGTTGTTGTTTAAACGCTATAGCGACCAAGGATGTGTAATGATATGTTAAGAGGCTTGCTTGGGGTCCCTTCGGGTTCCCCATTCGTCGTGTCATGTCTATGCCCTGGGCTTGGGTCATGACAATCATCATATCCCTTTACGAACTGGTCATTATTTCATATCCCTCTACTAGCGGGTCAGCATTTCATATCCCTCTACTAACGGGTTATCATATTCTCATGATCTAACTAGGTGGGGCTCACATTTCTTTTATTCATTCATGCTAAATTTCATAAGAGTAGTCCCATTGGACATACAAAAATGAGGGTAATCATGACATACATAACTTGTATTACTATACATCATAAGGAGGGCTTTACAATAACACGTATCTTTCATAATATCTCAATGAATTTCACATAATACTAGATATAACTCATCCTCGATAATATTCATTTATTAAATAGATGGGAGATCCTATACATCAACATTCATTCATAAGAATCTTTTCATGAGTTTAGTATATGCTTGGGAACCCATAAATTATTAAAACATGTTTGTCATGTAAATTCATACAATGGCCTCTCATCAACATCAAGAATCCTTGACAAGTAACTTAGTCAAACATATGGTGGGTATATGCACATGTACTTAAAAATCATGCATTTCAAGAGTAAGAGACAAGAGAGAAGTAAGATCAATCAATTTCAAAGTCATTCAAGTCATCCCACTAATATTGTAGTAAAATTCTCATAATTTAAGAAAGAATCATATTTTAAGATATATAGAGAAAATAATTAGTATAAATCATTCTTAATCAACCTATCATGATAATATACACGACCCTTCAAAATATGGACATGGGAGCATGAAATCTATCTTATCAAGCAAAAACCTTTATTTTCAATATCAAGAAAACAAACTAAACGCATAAGTTCCTTTATAGCTTTCCATAGCATCATAGTTGAATATCTTAGGATCCATCATAATATCAAACTCCAATAACATTTTGGCATAAACATCATTTCTTGTAAAACTCATATAAAGGACATATGTATAATGCATAATAATATCATCATAAATAAGAGTTCATAAATAACCCTAAAATAATCCATAAATCCATAAGTACCACATAATACTTTACTTCATGTTAATGCACAAATATTGTCACGACCTAAGCCTAGGTCCTAGACGTGACACGGCGAATGGGGAACTTGAAGGAACCCCAAACAAACTTCTTAGCATATGATACAACACATCCTTGGTTGTGAAAGAAAAATAAACAACATCAAGAGAGTATAAATAAGGATAAGGGACTAAGGGAAGTCTTTAATATTATAAATCATAAAGAGTCAAAACTCAAAGCATAATTACACCGCTTGTCCAACAACACCTCTAGCATAGATCGGGGGGGCCAATACACTTTTCGGGCTCACCCTCTTAATATCAAAGTGTGACGACCTAATCCTAGGGCCTAGATGTGACATAGTGCAAGGGGAACCCCAAGGGGCCCCAAGTAAGCCTCTTAGAACATCATTACACATCCTTGATCGCGGAAGTAATAAAACAAGCATCAAGAGATAAAAGAATAGGAAAAACCGAGGCTAAGGGAAAACACTCCCATAACATAATAGTCAAGAGACAAGAGTCAAATGCATATCATAGATACATAACATGTCCAACAAACACCTCTAATACATAGATAAAAGCGGAGGCCAAGACATAATAACCGGGCTGACCCACGATGTCAAATTAGATAATAAAGAAGAATGTCTTAATATATACGAGGAGAACCATAGACTAAGGTCCTCGAAGTGGAGGACTCACCAACTAGTTTGAATAGCACCGAAGTAGCCACGTGGAGGAGGATGGTGATCAAATTAGGCACCGATTCCTACATGGTGACATCATGTTCGCATAGAATATGCGTTAATATGTTTGGTTGTACTAAGTATGTAGGATGCAATGCAAATAAGAATTAAGCATCATAATCAAAATGCATAACAGTATGTAATAAGCGTACTATAACAATATGACATGAATGATCAATGCATAAGTAAAACATGCTTAAGTAACTCATGCTCATATAGAATATCAAATGTGTAGAAGAGACCAAGCTCCATTCTGAAATATACAACCTTTTGGTAGGTTAGTGATGATGTCGTCCTATCACTTAGGTGGATGAGTACAAACCCCCATCTAGGTTGGTGATAATGCCACCCCATCACTATGGTAGAGAAGTACAAATAATTCCCTAGGTTGATGAGTACAAACCCCCATCTAGGTCAGTGATGATCCTGTCCCATCACTAGGTGGAGAAGTACAAACCGTTCCCTAGGTTGATGAGTGAAAACCCCCATCTAGGTTATTCGAGTTCTTAGTCCCCCCACCCCTAAATTGGGCGTGGTCTAGTGCAACACTTTATATAGAATTTAATATATACATAAGCTCATTTCATCATCATACATTCATTTATATCATATCTCATGCTTTGAACCTTCAACTCCTCAAGAAACCACATCTGAACATTTTATCAAACACTTAGAGAGTGTCTAATGCTAGTATAAAACCATGAAATATAGAGATTAAATCATGCAAGAAAATCCATTATAAAACCATCAATCGACAATGTGCAACACTCTCCAGCAATATACATCAAAACCCCTTATCAAATTTTACAATATATCAAAGATTGATAGCTCAAAACGTAGCAAAATAGTCACAACTTTACACAGCTTTAATATAGTGTTCAGCGAATTTCACAATAAGCAAGACTCATATGTAAATCAACTTTAAATCATGCAATTTGAGTAAAAGGAGAGTTGGGTATCATGCGAGAAAGGAACCCATGAAAGAAACCCACATACCTTAGCTTAGAGATGAACTTGGTGAAGATTGGAGATGGAGACTTGAAGCTTGAAGAAGAACCTTGAATGAGAACCTTAGCTTAGGATAAGGGTTTAGGACATGAGTTTGGGGAGTGAAAATATGACTAAGTGTTTGGGTGAGTATCGGGAAATATTTAGGATGATATGAGGGGGAAATTTGGCTAAGTATAGGTAAAAACATATTTGGGGACACTAAGGCCCAAGACTTAGAAGTCTTGGACCAAACTAAAAAAAAATAGTCCCCAAAATGTACAGGGGTTCATCGCGGAGGCAATGCAAAAACCCCTTTGAATATCGCACTTTGAAATTTCATAATTGCTAATCTTTCGCTCTTAAATTTGTGTTAGACTCTTTTTTACCTATTTTTGACCCCCTGAACAAGAATATTAAGTAGGATTTTCGAAATAGCAAATGGATTTTGAAATATATGGAATTTAAAATTTTGGGCATTCCAAGGCACATTTTCGGGCACTCTTTGCAGTCATTTCAATATATACCCCTTGGGAACATTCATCCCGTATGTAAAAGAGACGTACAAGACAAGAATACAAACCATCCCCAATTAAAATGCAATGTCACATGTAAAATACCTTTTTTTTCAAAATCTCAACATAAGTGCAAAATCACCATAACTTGCCAACTTAAACATGAATGCATATGAATGACATAAAGGCTGAAACCTAAGACTTGAAATCACATAGGGGACTTAGAATTAGTACCTTAGGATTGAGTGGAGTGGAAAAGATAAGGATACCACTTTTGCATGTCCGCTTCGGCCTCTCAAGTAGCACTTTCGATTTATTGATTCCTCCAAAGGACCTTAACGAATGCCACCTCCTTGTTCCTCAATGTCTTCACTTGCCTATCTAGGATCTGAATCGGAACCTCCTCATAAGTCAAGTTATCCTCAAAAATACCCACAACAACAAGAGGCACAATAGCATTAGGATCACCAACATATTTCCTCAACATAGAGACATGAAAAACCGGATGAACCAAATTCATTTCACTAGGAAACTTCAATTCATAAGCTACCTTGCCAACCCTCCTCAAGACCTCATAAGGATCAACATATCTTGGACTCAACTTCCCCGTTTTACCAAAAGAGGCCACACTTTTCATTGGAGAAACTTTCAAATAAACCCAATCACCCACTTTGAATTCAAGGTCTTTTCTTCTCACATCGGCATAAGATTTTTGACAACTTTGGGTTGTTCTTAACCTTTCCCTAATCATCCTAACCTTCTCAAGAGACTTCATAACCAAATTCGGTCCCAATAAAGCTACCTCACCAGCCTCAAACCAACCAACTGGTGATCTACAACGCCTCCCATAAAGAACCTCAAAAAGAGCCATACCGATACTAGAGAGATAGTTATTATTGTAGGCAAACGCAATCAAAGGAAGGTGGTCATCCCAACTACCCCTCAACTCCATACACAAGTCCTTAGCATGTCCTCAAGGGTTTGAATTGTCCTTTCGTCTTGGTCATCCGTTTGGGGGTGGAAGGTCGTGCTAAGGTGAACTTTTATACCAAGACCTCTTTGAAAAGATCTCCAAAAGTGTGAAGTGAATTGTACACCACGATCTGATATGATGTGCAAAGGAACCTCATGCAACCTCACTATCTCATGGATGTACAACCTTGTATACTCTTCAGCCCTATATGTGGTCTTCACTTGTAGAAAATGAACTGATTTCGTCATCCAATCAACCACCACCAAAATGGAATTAAAACCTTTTGTATTCTTGGGGAACCAAACCACAAAATCTATATTAATCACCTTCCACTTCCAAGTTGAAATCTCCATGTCCTGTGTTTTGCCTGCCAGCCTTTGATGTTTGGCTTTGACTTGTTGACAACCATGACAACCGAAAATGACTTTTGCAATGTCCCTCTTCATGCCTCCCCACCAATAAACATCCCTCAAGTCACTATACATTTTGGTGGAACCGGGATGAATAGAATAAGGAGAATTATGGGCCTCATCAAGAATTTTCTCCCTCAAACCATTAACACAAGATACACAGAACCTAACTTCGTACCTAAGGGCACTATCTCCCCCTTGGGAGAAAACCTCTACTTTGCCCTATTTCACCAAGGCCTTCAATTCAAGCAAGGAGGAGTCAAGATCTTATTTTGCTATCACATCATCAACCAAGGAAGATTTGGAACCATCCACAACAACAACACCATCACCCACTTTTTCCAACCTAACCCCCAACCTAGCCAATCTATGCACCTGTATAGCCATTTCCTGATCACCACCATCAACATGAACTAGGCTACCCATGACACCTGACTCAAAGCATTTTCCACCACATTTTCCTTACCCAGATGATAATGCACACTCATGTCATAGTCTTTAAAAGTTCTAGCTACCTTCTTCATTCGAGTTCAGATCTTTTTGAGTGAAGACATATTGGAGGCTCTTATGATTGGTAAAGACATCAACATGCACCCCATATAAGTAGTGATGCGAAATATTTAATGCAAACACCACGGCGGCCAACTCGAGATCATGGGTAGGGTTATTCCTTTCATGCACTTTGAGTTGCCTAGAAGAATAGGCTATGACCTTACCATTTTGCATTAGCACACAACTTAAACAAACTCTAGACGTATCACAATATACAATAAAACCCTTAAGCCCATCTGGTAGTGACAATATAGGAGTAGACACAAGCCTATATCCTTTAATGTTTGGAAGCTTCTCTCATAATCACCGATCTACACAAACATAACCTTCTTTTGACTCGATTTTGCCATAGGGGAAGTAATGGAGGAGACCCCATTGAAAAATCTTCTATTGCAATCGACAAGGACTAAGAAGCTCCTTATCCGACGGGGTCAATGGTCTAGGCCAATTTCTAATCACATCGGTTTTCTTAGGATCCACTTTTATACCATCCCCCGACACCACATGAACCAAGAATGCAACCTCCTTCAGCCAAAACTTACACTTGTCACATTTGGCATACAATTTCTCCTCCCTCAACCTTTGCAACAGAACCCTAAAATGACCCACATGCTCCACCCTACTATGTGAGTAGATCAAAATATCATCAATGAAGACCATAAAAAATTAATCAAAGTAATGTTTGAAGACCCTATTCATTAGGTCCATGAAAACAGCTAGTACATTAGTCAACCCAAAAGACATCACCACAAACTGATAATGCCCATATCTAGTCTGGAAGACTATCTTAGGAATATCACACTCCCTTACCCTCACTTGATGATACCCGGACCGAAGATCAATCTTAGAGAAGAAGCTAGCCCTTTGCAATTGGTCAAATGAATCATCAATCCTTGGAAGAGGATACCTATTCTTGATGGTGACCCAATTGAGTTACAGGTAGTCAATGCACATTCTAAGTGACCCATCCTTCTTTTTCACAAACAACACAGGTGCACCCCAAGGTGATTAACTAGGTCTAATAAATCTCCTTTCCAACAAATCTTTCAATTGCTTTTAACTCCTTCAACTCCACTAGTGCCACATGATAAGGGTGAATAGATGTGGGTTGAATATCCGAAAGGATATCTATGCAAAAATCTATCTCCTTTTCCGGAGGAACACCGAGAAGGTCATTTGGGAAGACATCAGGGAACTCGTTTACAACCGGAACCAACTCAATGGAAGGGAGTTTGGACTCCACGTCTTTAACTCTCACAAGGTGATACAAACACCCCCGAGAAATAAACTTATGCGCTTTAATGCATGAAATGAATCTACCCTTGACCACCATATCTTGACTTTCCCATTCAAGAACAAGTTTATTAGGAAATTGAAACTTGACCCTACAGGTTCTACAATCAATAGAAGAATAGTAGGCATGCAATCAATCCATCCCAAGTATGACATCAAAATCTATCATGTCTAATTCAACAAGATCACAAGGCAACAACTTATGCAAAATGCAAATAGGATAACTTCCATAAACTTTTCTAGTAACAATAACGGCATTAATAGGAGTAGACACTTCATATGACTCATGTAATAACTTGGGGACAACATGAAACTTTTTAGCAACAAAAGGAGTAACAAAGGAAAGAGTGGTATTCGGAATAATCAAAGCATATACATCAAAGAAAATGTTTTTAACATATCGATAAGAACATCGATGATCTCACCAACCCCTTGTCTCCCATGTAGAGCATAAAATCAATTGTGCCTTGGGGCACCACCTTGAGGACCACCTTTACCCAATGGAACCGCATTAGCACCCTGGACCTTGCCAAAGTTTCTTGGACAATCTACTTTCTTGTGCCCAAGTTCCCCACAACTAAAGAATACATTAAATCTTTCAAACATGGGCCTTCATAACCCTTTCCACATGTAGGACACACATCAATGGGAGCCACAACACTAGCACCTTGAGGCCTAGGGAGGTCATTGTCAACCCCCCTATTAATAGCATGATGAGACACTTTCCCTTGATGGAACCGCCACCCGCTTGGAACTTACCCGCAAGACGGGCCCTCTTGGCCTCATGCCCCCTTCTCTTTGTCAATTTCTCCTCCTCCATTTGCTCGTCGTTGGTCATCAACTGAGACAAGTCCATGTCACTAATTAGCATGGTGGACCGGAATTATTCACTTAACAAGTCAAAGACCCCCATAACAAACTTGTTCATCCTAGATCTAGGATCGGCCACCAAATGAGGAGCATACTTTGAATGTTGATTAAACTTGAGGGCATACTCCTCACACTCATAGTACCTTGTTTCAACTTCATAAACTCCACCAACTTAGCTTCCAGAAGCTCAATAGGGAAAAACCGGTTAAGGAAAGCCAATTTGAACTCCTCCCAAAGTACCACATTACCAATCCTTTTCTCACCCTTTCATTGGTCATACCATATTTGAGCTACCCCTTTGAGTTAGTACGCTGCCAACTCAGCCTTTTCATTCGGCCCAACATCTATGATATTCAAGATCTTATACACCTCATCAATGAACTCTTGTGGATCTTTATCCACCTTTGACCCTTAGATCACCGAAGGATTCATCCTCATGACGTCTTTTACCCTAGATCCCGGGGTAGTAGTATGAGGAGCTTGGGCCTTTTGATTGACTTAGTTGGCCACAACTTGGGCAAGCATAGTAAGAGTATCCCGGAGCTCACCATTGTTAGGTTGCTCCTCCGAAATTTGGGCCCTTTGTCCTCAAGTGTTTAGCATGATCTAGCAAAGCAAAGAATAATCGTTTGGTAAAAAACATACCACTACTCCATAGCACGACTTAGAATATGAAGAAGGGAAACATTTCCTAAAACGTCTCATAGCCTCGTATTCATAGTCAAGGAGCGCTTCAAAACCATAAATAGGACTCTAATCGATGCGATGTGTTGGAATCCGATGATCTATCAACCTAGTGCTCTGATACCATGTTTATCATGACCCAAGCCTAGGGCCTAGACGTGACACAGTCTAAGGGCAACCCGAACGGACCCCAAGCAAGCCTCTTAGAACATCATTACACATCCTTTGTTGCGGAAGCAATAAAACGAGAATCAAGAGATAAAAGAATAGGAAAAACAGTGGCTAAGGGAAAACACTACCATAACATCATAGTCAAGAGACAAGAGTCAAGCGCATATCATAGATACATAACATGTCTAATAAAAACCTCTAATACATAGATAAGAGTGGGGGCCAAGACAATGTAACCGAGCTCACCCTCATAGTAAAATTAGACAATAAAGAAGAATGTCTCAATATATAATAGCAGAAAGATAGACTAAGGTCCCCGAAGTGGAGGACTCACAAACTAACTTGAATAGCAATGAACTAGCCACATAGAGGAGGAGGAGGATCAACTTGGGCACTTGTTCTACGTGGTGTCATCATGTAGGCATAGAGTATACGTTAGTGCATTTGAATGTACTAAGTATGTAGGATGCAACGAAAAACAAGAATTAAGCATCATAATCAAAATGCATAACAATAGGTAATAGGCATAATATAACAATATGATATGAATGATCAATGCATAAGTAAAACATGCTTACGTAACTCATGCTCATATAGAATATCATATGTGTAAAAGAGACCAAGCTACATTTCCAAATGTACAACCCTTTAGTAGGTTAGTGATGATGCCGCCCCATCACTTAGGTGGATTAGTACAAACCCCCATTTAGGTTGGTGATAATGCTGCCCCATCACCATGGAGGAGAAGTACAGGTCCTTCCCCAGGTTGATGAGTACAAACCCCCATCTAAGTTAATGACGATGCCACCCCATCACTAGGTAGAGAAGTACAAACCCTTCCCTAGGTTGATGAGTACCGACCCCCATCTAGGTTATCCGAGTTCTTAGTCCCCTCGAATTGGGCATGGTCTAATACAACACTTTATATAGAATTTATTATATATATAAGATCATTTCATCATCATATAGTCATTCATATCATATCTCATGCTTTGGACCATCAACTCCTCAAGAAACTACATCCGGATATTTTATCAAACATTTAGAGGGTGTGTAATGCTAGTATAAAACCATGAAGTATAGAGATGAAATTGAAACGACCCCAAAAAGTGCTCAAAAATGTGCCTTGGAATGTTTGAAATTTTAAATTCCATACATCTCAAAAATCGTGCGCAATATCAAAACTCCGACTCCATATTCTTGTTTAGAGGGTCAAAATTAGGGAGAGAAAGCCCTAAACCGGATTTAGGAGCAAAAGATTAGCAATTTTGATTTTTTTAATTTTTCTTATCTAAAATCGATTTGCAACAGCACCGCGAAACACAGTTGTCGCGAACATGTGTTATTTTGGCCTCCGCGATAGGTCCACATCGTGGACCTGATGAAAACCTATGTATTTTGTTCCAGTGATTTCTATCTCGGTCCAAGGCTTTTGAGTCTTGTGCCTAAGTGTTCCCAACTGTGTTTTTACCTATACTTAGCCAAATTTTACGCTCATATTACCAAAATATTTCCCTATACTCACTCAAACACTTAGCAACATTTTCACTCCTAAATTCAAGTTCCAAACCCTCATCCCAAGCTAAGTGTAACACCCCACACCTTACAATATTGGAACAATTCAAATGAAACATGACATGATTTGGACCAATTGACACTAAATTATAAAAGTGCTTGAATCTCGTGTTAATGGGCTCTATGTGCATCTAATGCTTAAGGGGATCAAAGGTATACATGTTTTGTGGTGAATTAAGGAAATTACAGCCTTAAATGAAGTAAATTAATTGAGGTGATTATAGGACTTAGAAGCTACCACGTGAGTCACCTACTTGCTTGGCTCAAAATCGCGAACTAAATGGAGACGAGGCTCGATGTCAAAATTGTCCAAGTTCAATTATGAATAAAGTTCGTATTAACAGTGTAACGTTGGCCCATGTTTTAGCATCATAAATAGATTATATGTTAAGCCCAAGAGAGGTATTAAAAAGGGCCCAAAGACAATACAAAACATTTAGCAAATTGGGCCCAAACCTAAGTAAGTGAAAGCTGAAAATTTGGCAGCCCAAAGTCCATCAGGTTGGTGCTCCAAAGTGGCCCAACTTTGAGGGTCAAGCTGGTGGGTAAGCTATATGATTATGTGTGGTATATGTTGGTTAAGAAGTCAAGAGAGAGTCGGCATAATATCCCTATATAAAGGGTTCCAAAGCTGTTCCACAAATTTTAGTTCACTTGAACACAAAAAAAAAATCATATTGCTCTCTACTTTCTCTCAAATTTTCTCAACTTTGTGAAGCAGCCAAACGACTTCTTTAGGGCTCTTAAGGAGCCTCTAAACCTTGAAGGCAAAGGTAAGTAATTATAGTTGTCTTTTTAGTATAGTTTTATCATGAAAAACAAGAAATAGATGCTAGCTACACTTCTGAAATTTGTTAGACAGATTCTGTGCAGAAAGTTGCTGCACCTTTTGCTTTTGTTTTGGAGATTTTCCTATCGTTTTTAAGTTATATTATTGAGACAACTTAGAGTTGTTAACATGATTTGAGTTATAAACATCACCCTAAGGTTTCTGCCCTGGTTTTGGTTTCATTTAACAAGCACGTCTTATCGAGTTATCTTAAGCCTCACGCTGATTGGAATTTGCGGGCTGTTGTGTGTAAGGCTATTAGCTCACATCCTTTATAACTTCTTAAGTGATGTTATAGTACTGTTTGAGGTATGTTTATATATGTAAATGATGCTGGAATAGTTTGGTTAAATTTGGAATAAGTTTGGAGTTGTCGATGTCGCAAGGTAGTGACAGAAGGTGATGTTATGCTGTCTGTTTTTAGATTGTGTGGAATTACGAGGTGTTGTGCTTTGTGGGATGTTGTAAGGCTTTTATGAACTGCAAATAGGCTGTACATGATGTGTACATGCTAATGTATATGAGAAAATATGATTAAGGAGCGGAAAGGTCGAAGGAACACGCTAGGGTTTGTAATTGTCGTTTGCTGCCTTTGTGTTGTTTTGTTATGTAATTGGGCTTCCAAGGTGTGTATATTGGCTGATAATACTAGTTTTATGATCTATTATGGTGTAGATGACTGTTTGGAGGAAGGGAAGGTTGTTTTGAAGTAGTAAAGAGGTCCGACGATGAGGTATGTAAGGTTATTTGATTTTGTATCGTTTGGCATGAAACATAGATCCTTCCTTAGCACATAAAGGCACTTACCAACTCCAACACAACTATTAACTATGTCTCCATTCTTTGACATATTCATATGATTCCATACATAGTCACTTTCAAATCTGATTACATACATGAATACCAAGATATATGTATTCCTTTTTGCCAAATAAAGTTCACGAGGTGTTCCATTTCATATGCATTTTATTATTTGTGTAACGTACTCT
>JAABOM020113500.1:0-23800 GCA_011800125.2 Solanum clarkiae | reverse complement strand
TATAGCGGGACGAGTTTATGCGGGTGGATTATGGGGGGTGAGGCAGGGCGGGGTGGGTTGAAGATTAAAAAAATCATCATGTGGGGCGGGGCGGTTTAAAAAAATTTGCGGGTTGAGTTCAACCCACCCTGTACACGTCCTATTGCCATCCCTAAATAGAGTTGAGTATTGATGTTGAGACTTGTGAGCTAGTTCCTTTCTACTACCCTCTTTATTTCTTTGATATACTTTTTAGACACTAGAATTACCCATCTTTATCTTAGTCTGCCACCGATTTTATAAGAGTTATTTGATTGAATGAATGTGATGAGGCTAAATGATTCGCTTGGGGACTAGTAATAGTCTCTGAGTGCCGGCATGTCTAGGAACCTTCTCGAGGTGTGACACACTTGGGTCCACAACACAGAGTTCAAGTGTCCTAGGGAGTTTTTGAAGCCGTGTCCAGTAGAGTCTTGTTTACAGATGTGTTGTTAACCACACTTTATAAGTAGGAGGCTATAGGACATTTGGAATGATTACATTTCTTTCTTATTCCAATTCGTATGATAGAGTCAAATTCTATAAAAGCTCTCTTCTAATTCGTACCCTACGTGTTGCAGAGTTATGATCATCCCTCTAAGAAGAGCTCTTAGAGGAAGAGGGCATCCTTCTAGACAAAACGCTAACCAACCTGAGCCCCAGGATCATGACGAACCCATAGACCCATCTACCCCTCCTGAGCAGCCCCCACAAGCTGAAGTCTCGAATGTTGATCTTTGCCAGGCTATCCAGACATTAGCCCACGCTGTGATGGCACGTCTTGCTGGACAAAGGAGTAGGTATATAGGATGCTCCAACTACATCCAGGGTCCATGAGTTCTTGAGGATGAACCCGTCTGAAATCCTAGGGTCTACACTTAATGAGGACATAGAGCACTGCATTGAAGAGCTTGAGAAAGTGTTTTAGGTGATACATGTGACCGCTTCTAATAAAGTTGAACTAGCTGCTACCAACTCAAGGGTGTTGCTAGACTGTGGTTTGACCATTGGAAGAAGGTAAAGGAGAGAATGCTCCAGTTCTGACTTTAACCGTGTTTGAGGGAGCTTTCTTGGGATGCTTCTTTTTGAGAGAGTTACGGGAGGCCAAGGTAAGAGAGTTCTTGAATCTGAAATAGGGCCCCATTATGGTGCAAGAATATGGACATAAGTTCACCTAGCTATCTCGCTATGTTCTGGATATAGTTGCAGATATGAGAGGGAGAATGGGGTTGTATATTGATGGGTTGAACAAAGTGCCAAAGAAAGATAGAAGTTGAGCAATGCTTCTGAGTGATATGGATATTGGAATATTGATGATTTATGTACAACAATCTGATAAGGAGAGATAGTAAGACTGGGAAGAGCACAAAAATAAGAAAGCAAATACGTCCGACCATAAGGTTGGTAAGAGAGAGAAAGGGAATGGAAGCCACTTTCAAACAAGACCTTCATCTACAAGTGTGGCCCGAGGTCCCCAAAGCAAGACATTTTGTGGTACTATGGAAAGTTTCTCTTGGGAGAATGTCATGGAGGGAGTCACAGATGTTACAAGTGTGGCTAAAAGGGTCACCTACAGAGGGAATGTCCAATGTGGTCCTACAAAACCTAATCATCAGTGCCAATACCACCAGATGATGTCACTGGTATGTTTGAGTCCCTACGATAGCTATGATTTATTTGATTCTGGTGTCATATCTTTTGCGACCCTCCCCTCACTAATGATATCCTAATTGAGTGAACCGATGGTGACTGCACCCTTCCCGTCCATCATAGAGCTACCATAGTTGATCTGTTTGAGTTGAATGTGAATGATTGCAATGTCAACTTACGCATGGATTGGCCTACGGCTTATTATGCCATTATGGATGGTAGGAATTAGAGTATCAAGTTTCAGATGTATATTCATGCTCATTCTTGCGTGGAGAGGTAATAGATGTAGGTTTCGCCAAAGAGGGAGATGATAAGTTCCTTCGGGTCCAGATAATGATGTTGATAGTAGTAGACTGAGAGTGTGGGTAGAGGATGAGGAGTGAATGTATCCTTATGGGGATAGTGGTGTTGTATTTGTTTCATGTAGGGATAAAGATAGGGAGGAGGGGAGAGATGAGACGCCACGATGTGAAATAATAGATAAGAGTATGTTGGCATGTCTTTGAATGGAGTTCATTGAATGGTGGAGGTAGAAGTCTAAGTAGGCTTGAAAATTCTTAGATACAATTGAAGTGGTTAGAGTGATAGGCTTAACGCGTGATTGTTATTATGCGAGTGTTGATGATAGATTATCGAAGACTTCATAAGAAGGGTTTCAAGTAAGAGTAGTGAAGTAGTGAAGAGAACTAGTTATCTTTTAATGAAAGCCCTTGAGGAAGTATAAAGCTTAGTATTGACAATTAGCTTGTATGAATATGATCATCTTAGGGATGACACCTTGAGGCTCATAAGTAGGCTTGAACGGAATAAGAGGATATGGATATGTGGGGAGTTGAATAGGAGCTATAACCTTAAGATTTATGGAGTGGAGTTCTATGAAAAGGAGCACATCAAGGTGGGGAGTTGAGCTTGAGAGTGCCCGCAGAGTCTTGTATATCATGATGGTCCCCTTTCTCGATTAGAGTTGATGACTTCCTTCTTGAGTTCAATGACTGACTGTAGAGGCATTTAAATGATTTGAATTGATTGAGTTTTGACGTTCCATTTGTGCCTGATATTCATAATGTCTAAGATAATATCTCTACTCTTGATCTGAAACAAATTGTCTATCTGAGTTATGTACCTATTCCTGAGTCCGAGTCAAGATTGTAGAGCTTGATGAGGAGTCGAGAACTTGGTTGGTTGAGTGAGTATTAGGAGGAGTCAAGAGCTTGGTTGGTAGAGTGAGTATTAGGAGGAGTCTTGATTATTATTCGTGCTTTAACATCCATCCTTACTCATCATTCGGGGACGAATGATTCCCAAGGGGGAGATAATGTAATACCTAACAAAAATTACCAAAATACCCCTAGAGGAGAGATCTACATATAACACATCTTCCCACGATCTAATAGCGAATTCGAGGCCAGATATGCTATTAGTATGAAATATTAAGTAGAAAAATGGTCTCGGTTGATTTTTAGAGCAACTAGATCAAAAGATAATTTTTTGATGCAAAAATGAATTTCGGAATAAGTGCCCGACAGGTGTGCAATGAGCACCTGCCGCAGACCAACACTTAATTTTGTTCTAAAATTTTTCTATGGGCTTAGAAAACTCATTAGGAGAATTTGTCGCAAAAAATACCCAAATTTTACACTGTAAGCATCGCGGACCCCATGTCTCGAGATAGACTTTTTTTTGAATTTCATGAAGGGAATTCCAGACCTTTCCCAACCACTCCTAGACTCAAAACATGATCAAAATGTGTCCTTTTGAGTGTAAAAAAGTTTTTTAACCCCATTCCTAAGCCATTCTAAGTTCTTGAAAAAGGGTAGGGCTAAAGAGAAGAGAAGATAAGCGTAAATTCGAGGAGTTTGAGGAAATTTTTTCGGAGGTTGATTTTCAAAAGCTTCAAACCAGGTATGTAACGGTAAACTAAAAAATAAAATTGTTTTTCCATGTGCCCTATAGATGGTAATAGAGGAGTTGAGAGTCCATGACTCCATATACATATTTCTTAAAATACTTTCCTGATTATTTTCTTGAAAATTGTATCTATTACATCTATTTTCATATGTTGATGATCATCATAAACTTATTTTCTTGAATCAAATACTTTTCATGAGTTATTGTATAAACCCTATTTACTATTTAATAAAGATTGCATGAATGAATCTAGGGATTGAGTCCAGAGCCCTAAGTTGAGAACATGATTGTGATTGTGATGTGAGCATGGGGATGAGTGAATAGAGCTTGATGTTCCTATAAGTATCCACAATTGAATTCTAGACTTTTGTCTAATTGACTTCTTCCTAATTATTAATCGGAGTCCTTGAGTTCTTAAATGTGAATTGAGTTAATTGAGATGGATTAAGGTCCCAAAAAGCAATAGAGGACTTTTGAGTTTGAGCTAATGAGATAATGAGTGCCTCTATGATACTAATTGAGATAATTGATTAAGTTGAGGAGTCTTATGAGCATTGAATCTTAGGAGGAGTTCAACAACAAAATGACTAAGAATAAGATCAAGTCAAACTCGCACTCATTAACTACGTCACCAAGCGTAGGAGTAAACTAAGTCTGTTAGAGTCAAACAAGTTCCTATCTTGATGGATAAGTTTCCTTAGAGTCGGAGAAGTTCTCTTCCTATGGACTAAGTTCCATTAGAGTCAGTCTGGTCCCCACTTTCATTGTCCTGAAACAATAGGACTTGATCGGTTAATTGTCCAGATCCCTTGTGGATCATAGGCATTCCTTACCTGGCACGTACGAAACGGCTGCAGCAACATCAGTTGGATTGTTGTACAATTATTGACTCATAAGTGATTATTGTCGGATACGATAAACTCCCAAAAGTTCCCACCTTGAGTACTCTAAGTCTAATTGAGTTAAGTTGAGTTCCATTGAGTAGAATTGAGTTGATTGATGAGATTTGAGTGGATAATGGGCACTTGTCTACTCTTTATTCTTGTTTTAAATTGACATTTGACATTTTGTTTGAGTATATTCTTAGTTGATATTGTTTCTATGTGGTTCTACCTATTTCTGTTTCATTAAGATATTTTACACACCAGTATATTCTATGTACTGATGTCCCCTTTTAGGCTGCATCATTTTATGATGCAGAGACAGGTACTAGAGACTGTCAATAGGTGCATCGTTGAGGATATGAGTATTTCAGCTAAGTTAGTGAGCTTCCTTTACTTCGAAGAATCATTATTTATTTTAATCTTACCTATTAGAGTTAGACTTTGATTTAGCTTTATTTTATTTTGAGGTAGTCATGGGTCTGTCATTGGCACTAATTGATAGTTATAGAGGCTTCATATACTAGAGTTGAGTATTGATATTGAGACTTGTGAGCTAGTTCCTTTCTACGAGCCTCTTTATTAATTTGATATACTTTTGTGACGTTAGAATTGCGCATCTTTATCTTAGTCTTTCACTGATTTTATAAGAGTTATTTGATTGAATGAATGTGATGAGACCAAGTGGTTCTCTTGGAAACTAATAATAGTTTCTGAGTGCTAGCCACGTCTAGGATACCCTCCCTTGTCGTGACAAATCCTTTACTTATATACCCAAAATATCTCTTGTGTTTTACCAATGTGGGATTTCTCATCTCAAGATGGGTTGTAACCTACACCCCCTCTATGGACTCAATGTCCTCATAGAGGTTTGTCCTACCACATGAGATTCGCCTAAACTCAGCACTGAGGCTTGCCCCTCCTCACAAAGATTCTCCTAAACTCAGTTGAACTCTGACCCACATTGACAAAGATGGTACATGAGTGGCTCTGGTACCACGTGTAATGACCTGGCCCAACACTGTGAAGGATTGTCTGCTCTTGGGCCTAACCCATCACAGATTTGTCCCTTTGGGCTCATTCCAAAAGGTGCCTCACAGTATATATATATAAGTCCTTTACTTATATACCAATATCTCTCTTTTGGTTTGTCGATGTGGGGGTTCTCATCTCAAGATGAGTTATTACATACAAATACAGATCCATTCTTTGGAGCGATTGTGACAGTATTCAATAAAACTTGTCAATATGAATGTGCACTTTATTGTAATAGGATCATGACTCACCTCCAAAAGAGAAATAGAGTAACTGAGAAGAAAAAATATGAAAATTACTCCCTGAGTAATAAATTTGAAATTTGCTCATGTAATAGTAAATCAGAAATTTACCAAAGCCAAAGGCGCGTGTCATATTAAACTTAGAGTTTACTTATTAGACATGTATTGAAGAAATAAAAGATTTTTCAAGATTGCTTGTTCTCATGACAAGTTGATTGGATCAACTAATGTTGGGACTAAATTTCCTAAATTCTGAAACTATGAAAAGGTGAATATGGGCTTGTTCACCGTCATGTGATATTATAAATAGATGCGTCAATAAGATAATCACATGTGCATTTATTTTCAATTTGAAGTTTGACATTTACAAAATTATTTGTGCAAGATAATTGAGTTAACAGTACAACTTTCAGAATATGTAATTAAGATAATTCATCTTAATAATATTGATGAATATCCAACCTGATTGACACTAAATGCCTCATATAAATGGTCAATTATTACTTATGAGAACAAAGATTCATGATCTGAAATATCATAAATTGCATATAAAGATATACATCAGACCAATACACTATGATCAATTTCTCCCTCAATTGGTATATGGTCAGGGATCATATATTTTCATCTAATAGTTTTGATATACAGTATATGATTAATAACTATACCATGATGCATTAAAGTTGGATTCTCCAACATAAATTGGAATATATGTTAGTTTGTCTAACATAAGGGGGAGATAATAATAAACTAAAAGTTGAATGCTCTTATTGAATGTCCCTGAAGATAAAGTTTATGACATGCGTGAAATATGCAATTGATCCCAAATAATATAATTCTTGAAAAGTAAAGGAGTAAATGATCAGAATGATCATAATAAAGAGGCAAAGTACTCTTGAAGAGCTTACAACATAATATTTCATAAAACCTCATGAAAGAGGTAGCTATCGGAAAATAATGAAGTGATGAGATCTCAACAAGTTATATCGCATTGTAAACTAACAAAAAAGGATGTTTTGTCAATGATATCTTTGATACAATATAGCGCAATATTGTAAAAGATTATGAGGATTTTAATCTCTACGGTATATTAAAGCATGCTATAATTATCAGTGTAAAACTTATTTGATTGGCAATCTAGATACTAAAAAACGTCATGCATTTATTATTGAATATTGTCAGTGGATAAAATTGATATGAAAGTATTTGAAGGATTTAAAATGTATGAAGCATATACAGGTTCATGAAAAACTTATTTATAATTCAGATACTCATACTGATTAAAATTAATCAAGAATCTTTTATATTGTTATACAAGTTGATAACTTGAATTGGAACTCTTGAAGAATTTTCAAAATAAAATAGATTATTTTCTTAAGGAAGTTAAAGTGAGAAACTTGCAAAATTCTTTGATCCTAAAGGGAGGTTTCATAGAAAGAGATAGAGCAAAACATATTTCGCCAAAACTTTTCTATACACATGAGCTCCAAAAGAATGGTGATATAAATGTGCAATAAATTTGTTTAAGTGACAATGTGGCTGACTTGTTGACCAAGTCCCTACAAATTGCAACTTTCAAGAAGATGGCATACAAGATTGAGATGTGATGATTCATGTCTGTGGATTGATGTTCTCATTAGAGGGAGTTAATACGTGATGTACTCCTTTTTTCTCACAAGGTTTTGTCCCATTGAATTTTTCGTGTAAGGTTTTTGATGAGACATCTAATAATGCCTGTTATTATATATGTGTACTTTTTCCTTCATTAAATTTTTTTCCACAGGGTTTTAGCTAGTAAGAGTTTAACGAGGCATATAATCTAGCAAATAGACATTCAAGGGGAAGTGTTATAACCATATTTAATTTATAGTGAATGTCTATTGTGTAGATTCCTTCAAGAGTTAGGAATCCTACTTGGAGACCAGGTCAGTTTCCTACTTGAACACCAAGTCAGTTTCCTACTTGGAGACCAAGTTAGTTTTTTCCTATAAATATAAAAGTCTTCCTTCATTGTAATATACATATGAACACACCTGAATATTATTCAAGAGGAATAAGAAGTCTTCTTTTTTCTCTCCTACTTTATTCTTTGTATTATTTTATACTTTCATAACAATACATGTACTAATGATAATTTCGAAGTGATATATAATTAGGAGATTATAACTGATTATATCTTTACATTCCTTAATTTACTAAATCAGTAGAGCGAGTCCATTATTTATCTTAACAAAAGATTACTTTTATTTTTTCTTCAGTTTTTGCTTCTTCTTTCTATGATTTTTGCATTTTTTTCTCCATCTTCTTTTTTTTCCTCGACCAAATCTTTTTTTATTTTTCATGAAAAGTCATGATTCTTTTCGATACTCATGTAATAACTTTAACACCCATTTTGACTATTCTTACAAAAATGATCATTTTCTCACTTCCGTTAGTTTCCTCTGGTATTATTTAATGAAATTGCATGGTCTGTTGTATATAGTAGTAAAACAATTGAGAACTTTGTGAGTTTTTGAGTTTTCAAACTTAAGTTATTCTAAAAGTGCGTTTTGATACCATTTGGGATTTCGAGTCTTGAAATAAAATTTCGTCAATTTAATTAGTTTCCAAAATTTGAAAATTGTTCTAAGAGAGGTGTTAGAATCAACTTTGCACCCCATATGTGAGATTGAGGTATTAAGTTGGAAAGGCTGGTTTAGAATGAGTTAGATTTGAATTTTGTCAATATTTTGAGTTTGGGATGCTCGGATTGGATTTCTGACGATTATGTTGGATTTGAGAGGTGACTTCAGGCTTAAGAAAGGTATCATCATATTTGTTTGAATTTTTTGAGGGTATTTTAGTCTTTTGCGTCCTAAACTATTTTATTTGCGCTTTATCATGTTCCGAGTAAAAGAGACCTCAAATTTAATTTTTGATGGTTCCTTTGAGTTCAGAATGTTGAATTTTAGAGGGTATCATCTACAGTTTGTGTCTGCAGAGTTTTGAAAAATCCTCAAGGTCCGATCGAAGACTTAGAACTTTTTCAAAATCTGATATCTGGTGCTAGTAGTTTACTCATCGCATTCGCAGTACCCTTATCCACATTTATGATGAGGAACCTTGTATTCTACGCGATTGCTACAGAAGGTCCGATGATCACGATAGTTTATTTATTTATGCTTTGCGATCATGACCCTCGTTTTGTAATTGCAAAGAAATGAGTTTTTCATTCTTCCCAGTTGTGAAGGTGTGAGTTTTTCATTCTCCGCAATCGCAATAGGGGGGTCCTGTGATCACAGTAGTTTGTTTATTTATGCTTCGCGATCGCGACCCTCATCTTGCAATCACAAAGGTATGATTTTTTCATTCTCCACAAGTCAAAAGTGTGAGTTTTTTGTTCTCCGCAATCTCAGAGGTAGCGATTGCAATCGTGAAGGTCATTAAATTACCAAAGAGCAATAACATCAGGAAGAACCCCATTTTTTCATTTTTAAAGTAGTTGAGCTTAAGCTGGCAATTTTAGGCGAAGGTTTCTTGAAGAATTTATTGAGAAAGTTATTCTTAACCAAAATCTTTTATATTTCATCGATTACATTAATATTTTAACTTATAATTCTTAGCTTTCAACCCCAAATCTCATGGTTCTCAAAAACTCCTATTTTGGAAAAAAATGGTGATTTCTACTTGGGTTCTTACCCAAATTTTATGGGATTTTCACTCATGAGTTATATTTTTCACATGGAACATGATTTTATGCTCAATTTAGGATTTAATATTTTTAAAATTAATTAATTTTTGGATGATTTTATCCCCGATCCCTAATTATGATAATATAGGTATTGTTGCTTTCCTAGCACACACAAGTGTGGATGGTCTACTCAAGTAATATAATATTCTAAAAGAGCTGAGATATCGAACCCAAAGGACTTCAACTAACTATATATTATTATCAAAAGAAGACTTTGCAATGTGTATTGTTAAGAAAAATATGATTATTATTAATTTCTACTCAAATGTTAAAATTAAGCTACTACTAAGATCAAATGTTTGTTGAGAGATTTCAAATTAAGCAAGATTCCAGTATTGTACCCGTTTCATCATATTCTCTAGCCTCAATTTTTAAGATTACTCATGGATTTTCTTATTACTGATAGGGTTTAAATTACCAGGCATGGTTCCTAACCTCTACCATCCTATTCTCATTAACAACCTAACTATATTATTGAGCGGGGATAAGCATGATGGATGAAAATGCATTAAAGTTATTTTCTTGTTTTGTAACCAATCAAAGTGTATGGGTAGGTGTTACAAGTCTCTCATACACAAATTCATCCTAGTATCCTAGAACAAATAAGCTCCCTATACTATGTGTTTGATCCCTTTCAACATCTCTTAAATCCAAGGTAGACAACAAATGTATTTCACGGATGACCAGGCTATGAAATATAGATAAAAGGAATATAGGAGTAATTATGCGAAAACCCATGCATAAATCATAAAAATCAAAGTCTACAACATAATCTATGGTTTCAATCTCAGAATATGGGAAATTAGCCACTCATTGTTTGTCTCAAATACAAGATTAGTCTAAGAGACATTCAAAGAATAAATTAAAAGAAGAAATGATGAAACAATTAACCCTAAGTTGAAGTTCCTCGTCTCTTCTCTCATTCCTAGCAAAAATCAAATAAAGAAATAATGACTAAAAGTTGTATTTATATAATGACCTGGGCCAATACTCTAAGTATTTTTCGCTCTTAGGCCTACACCATCATGTATTTGTCCCTTTTGGATCACCCAAAAAATGTAATGACTCGGGTGTTGTATGATATCATTAGAACTTGAGAATTTTTTTTTGGACAAAATTCGGACCAAGTGTCATCTCCAGTGAGACCACATGGCCAGTGTGAGGTCACACGAGTCGTGTGGCCTCCAGTGAGGCAGTACTTGGCCTTAATTTTGAGTGTTGGCCCTTAGTATGGAGTTACAAGATAAGGAACACCACACTAACACCCCACACGGGCCATGTGACACTTCATGAACCATGTGGAGGAGTCGTGGAATGGATTGAGCTTCAAACCCCACCATTATGGGCTAAGTGAGGTCCCACGACCCCTCACATAGCTCGTGTGATTCCTCACGGGTAGTGAAGGTGCCCGTATGGCTTCTAAAGTAAAAATATTCTAAGTATAAAATCTTCATCTCGTCACTTTTTGTGAATTTTTTAAGTGTTGGTATACAGGCACACCACATGGACCGTGTAAGTCCACACAACCCATGAGCACAATCGTGTAGTGCAATTGCGCTAAAAAATTGTAAGTGTCAAGTCATGGTCCTAATTTTCAGAGTTTTTTGTCTAAGTGTTCGTTCACGGGCACTATACATGGACGATGTAGTGTCACACAGCCTGTGAACCCATCGTTGAAGTGAGGACAGATAATTTTTCCATCTGTTTCATTAATGGGATTCTTGTAAATTCTAATTCTTCTAATGACTTTTTGGGATATCTTATGCTGTCTTAAGACTTTCTTATGACCTAAAACCCTATTCAAATTATTCAAATTCATTCCCTCATTCTAAACACTCTCAAAAACTCCTCTCAAGAACACTTGTGGAAATTCAATCTTGGGGTTCAAGGCTAACACAATTTTTTTAAACAATTTCTCGAGGATTTTCTTCATTAGGTCTAGGTATGTAGGTTTTGATCTTTGGTTCCTTTCACCCAAAGAGAACCAAAACTTTTCTTCCACTTTTCATGAATTTTACTCACTTTAAAGTTGGATTTTAATTGTCTTTCTTATTAAATTCAATTGATGTATGAGTTATTCTTAATAATGATTTGAAGTTGATTTAAACTATAATATGATGAATTACATTGTATTAATGAAATTATGAATATGCATGTCCCTTTTCAAGACTTGTTTATGCATGGGTGATAATATTATGATTTTAAAAGTGGATTTAATGATGTATTTATTTCAATTTCATATCATATTATTGATTTTAGATTGAATCTTAATTACCCATGCTACCCTCACATCATTCATGACATTTGCATTTATGGCATTAGATTATTATGGAAATTATGAAGTGGGTTAAGGCCAATTATGTTTATGAAATGATTTTGGTAAGATCATGGTTATGACAAGAATGTGATCACATAAATGTCTATGAATGTGATCACATAAATATCTATGATTATGACTATTTGAGTATTTTGGGTGCTTGCACTATTCTGTATATATGAATGAGCTATTCCTATGCATGAGTATTATGAATATAAGTTATGTTTGGCATTTGAGCCTGAGTTTGGATTATCATGAATGGTGTTTGGCTTTTAAGCCCAATTGTGCATTGAAATGATTTGGTAAGACCTGCAACTCTTTTGAAAGCATGTATAACTACGTATATTATAAGTATTCTTGTGGGAAGACGACTTAGCACCGATGGAAGGTGGGTTCCCTCTCTTTCCTCGAACTATGTTCCTAGCATAGGTTCCTTTTCGAAATGTGGGTGCCTGTAAGAAAAGTTTCCTCCGAAATGGGGTTGCATGTAAGGAGAAGAAACTATGTGATATGATATGATATGATATATGTGAAAATCCTATTCAAAATTGGGCTGCCCATAAGGAAAGTGACTTCATACGCAATGGGGGTGCCTGTAAGGTGAATTATGATTTACCTTTGGCAAGTAGACCACCTATTTACTGATTAGGGGATTTCATTGGGATTCCAAGTAATAGCTCTCTTGCTCTTACTTATGTCAGTTGAGATCACATCCCCTCTATATATATGAGCATCATTTGCAGTTCATGCATCATGAATTTCATGGCATCTTGATATATTACATTCCTTGCTATATATCTCTTTCTATATTATGTGCGTTTGTCATCTAACGTTAAATGCAGGTTTAGTAAGTTACATGTATTGCATCTCCCACACTTAGTATATTCAAATGTACTAGCGCATACTTTTGCCTACATGATCTCACCATGTAGTGACCAAGGTCTTCGATCATCTACCATATGAAGCTTAGCTTAGATCTTAAGTTTGCTTCTAGTGGCAAGTCCTATCTTCCAAGGACGATCCACCATCCTTCTACCTATGCCTTTTATCTCTTTTACTTACTTTGAGGGTGAGCCCGGGGTATGTCTTGACCCACCGACCTATCTTATCTTAGAGCCATTGTTGGATACCTAGTAAATTCCTTTACGTTATATGTCACGTGTTATGTTTGAAGTTTATGTTATGGCTTGATTACCTTTTTGCTATCATTATGTGATTTAGTTATGAGGTCAATTAATTTGATTATATAATATTAAAGAAAGATCCTAAGTCCCAAATTGCCCATATGTTGAGGGCTTATGTGTTGGAATTCAAAGTGCAGTTGGGTTGAATATCTTTCACTCATTGAGTTTGCTTATAATAATAGCTTCCATGCTAGCATTAGTTATGGCACCATTTGAGGATTTGTATGGTAGGAGATGTAGATCTGTAGTAGGGTGGTCTGAGTTGGGAGATATGGCTTTGATTGGCCCCAACTTGGTGATGGAGGCTATGGAGAAAGTGAAGTTGATTAGAGAGAGATTGAAGATGGCCCAAAGTCACCTAAAGTACTATTCAGATGTTAGAGAGATCTTGAGTTTCATGTTGGAGATTGAGTGTTTGTGAAAGTCTCCTATGAAGGGAGTGATGTGTTTTTGCAAAAAGGCCAAGCTAATTCCATAGTGTGTAGGCCCTTATAAGGTTATTGAGTGGATTGGGAATGTGGCTTATAGGTTGGAGTTGCCATCAGATTTGAATTCTATCCACCCGGTCTTCCATGTATCTATGTTGAGACAGATGGTTGGTGATCCGAGTACTACTATGCCTTTGGAAGCTATTGAGGTCAAAGAGAACTTGTCTTATGAGAAGGTTCCGGTAGAGATTTTGGATAGACAAGTAAAACGGCTTCGTAATAAGGATGTGGCTTCGGGCAAAAGTGCTTTGGAGGAACCAACATGTAAAGAGTGCTGCATGGGAGGCGACGTTGGACATGATGAAGCAATATCCCTATCTTTTCCAATCTACTCAAGCCTAAGATATTAGGTTCTTCCTTTTTAAATTGGTCCTAATCCTTTCATTCTTAAGTCCCATGGTGTGACATGCTTACATGTGCATTAAATGATTTTCATAATGTTTTGAATGATTTTAGTATGTTTCGGCATAAGTTTTGAATACTTTATACAATTTTAAATAATGAATTATGCATTGTATCTTGTGTTTCAAAGTTTCATGTTCCAACACGACCCCTCACACGGCTCGTGTGATGCCTCACGGGTAGTGAGGGTACTCGTATGACTTTCTGAGCAAACATATTCTAAGTATAGAATCACCATCTCGTAACTTTTCATGAAATTTTCTAAGTGTTGGTATACGGGCACACCACACGGATTGTGTAACTCCACACGGCTCGTAAGCCCAACCGTGTAGTGAAATTATGCTAAACAAATTCCAACTATCAAGCCATGGTCCCAATTTTCAGAATTTTTTGTCTAAGTGTTGGTTCACGGGCACTCCACACAGACTATGTAGTGTCACACAGCCTATGAACCCATCCTTGAAGTGATGACGGACAATTTTTCCATCTGTTTCATTAATGGCGTTCTTTTAAATACTAATTATTTTAATGACGTTTTGGGACTTCTTCTGCTATCTTAATACTTTCTTATGGCCTATACCCTATTTAAATTATTCAAATTCATTCTCTCATTCTAAACACTCTGAAAAACCCCTCTCAGGAATATTTGTGGAAATTCAAGCTTGAGGTTCAAGGCTAACATAATTCTTCTTCAAATTTCTCCTAGGTTTTGTTCATTGGCTCTAGGTATGTGGGTTTTGATCTTTGGTTCCTCTCACCCAAAGAGACCCAAAATTTTCTAGAACTTTTCGTGAATTTTACTCACTTTAAAGTTGGGTTTTCAATTGTCTTGCTTATTAAATTCAATTAGTGTATGAGTTATTCTTATATGATGATTTTAAGTTAATTTAAACTATAATATAATCAATTACATTGGGTTTATGAAATTATAAATATGCATGTCCCTTTTCAAGGCTTGTTTATGCATGGGTGGTTATATTGTGATTTTAAAAGAGAATTTAATGATGTATTTACTTCAATTTCATATCACATAGTTGATTTTAGATTGAATCTTAATTAACCATGCTATTATCACATCATTCATGACATTTACATTCATGACATTAGATTATTATGGAAATTATGAATGGTGTTTAGCTTTTAAGCCCAATTATGCATTGAAATAATTTGGTAACACTTGCAACTCTTTTAAAAGCATGTATAACTATGTATATTGTAAGTAATCTTGTGGGATGACGACTTAGAACCCATGGAAGGGGGATTCCCTCTCTTTTCTTGAATTATGTGCCCAACATAGGTTCCTTTCCGAAATGGGGGTACCTGTAAGGAAAGTTTCCTCGGAAATAGGGTTGTCCATATAGTAAAGAAACTATGTGATATAATATGATATTCTATATGTGAAATCCTATCTGGAAAGGGGGTACCCACAAGGAAGGTTACTTCATTTGAAATGGTGGGACCCTTATGGTGAAGTATGGTTTATCTTTGGCAAGTAGACCACCTCTTTACCAATTAGTGGACGAGATTCTAAGTAATAGCTCGCTTGGTCTTACTTTTGTCGGTTGAGTCACATCCCCACTGTATATATGAGCATCATTTTGACTTTATGTATCATGAATTTCATTGCATCTTGATATAGTATATTCCTTGCTATATATCTCTTTCTATATTATGTGTCATTGTCATCTAATGTTGAATGTAGGTTTGGTAAATTACATGCATTGCATCCCGCATACTTAGTATATTCAAATGTACTAACACATACTTTTGCCTACATGATCTCACCATGTAGGGATCAAGGACTTTGATCATCTTCCATACGATGCTTAGCTCAGATCTCAAGTTTGCTTATACAGGTGATTCTTGTCTTCTAAGGATGATCCCCTATCCTTCTACCTATGTTGTCTTTTATCTCATTTACTTACTTTGAGGTTAAGCCCAGGGTTTGTCTTGGCCCTCGACCTATATTATGCTAGAGGAATTATTGGACACCTTGTCAACTCCTTTACATTATATGTTAAGTGTTATGGTTTAAGTTTATGTTATGGATTTGTTATCTTTTTGCTATCATTGTGTGATTTGGTTATGAGGTTTGTGATTTGATTATATGATATGAAGGAAAGATCCTAATTCCCAAATTGCCCATAGCGTGAGTTCTACTTACCCACCCTTTAGTCTTATGTGCTATGTGTTATATGGATCCATGTTACATCCCTTTCCCTAAGATATTCCCATAGCATGAGTCCTTCTTTCCCATCCCCTAGAACTATGTGTTTACTTTTGAATGCACTTCCTAACTAATGATGTGAATTTTGGTACTTTGAAGCTTGTTTGGGGATTCTCAGGTTAGCATTCGCTGTGTCACGCCTATACCCTATGTTCGGGTTGTGACAAATATGGTATCAGAGTACTAGGTTTATAAATGATCCTCAGAGTCCAACATATCACGTCAAGTAGAGTCTTATTCATAGGTGTTAAGTGAACCATGCCTATGAGTGGGAGGGTATGATGATGTTTTAGGAATTGTCTCACTTCTTCATGTCTTATGTCGTGCTACAAATAGTATGTTTAGTTTCTTAATCTTGATGGTATCGTTACTCCATTTTAGAAGATACCCCGTGGAAGACCTCACTTACTAAGTCCGGCTCTGGCTAATGAGGGTCTAGCACGGTAAGGGCCTACGGATGAGCCTATCTCCAATGGTGAATTCTGAATAGCCTTTACCATGCTTTCTCAGGTGGTGACTACTCAGTCTAGGCAGGTCAATCTTCCTCGGGATCCCACTCTGGCTTCTAGAGTGAGGGATTTCACCCGAATGAATCTTTCGGAGTTCTTTGGGTCTAAGGCTGATGAGGATGCTTATGATTTCATTGATAAGCTAGCCAAGGTGTTGAATGTTATGGGTGTTGAAACACCATCATGTGCTTTGGAATGCCCTATAAGAGTAATTTCCATACATCTCAAAATTCGTGCGTAATTTTAAAAATCTGACTTTTTATTCTCGATCAGGGGGCAAAATTGAGTGGGAAATGGGTATACCCGAATTTTAGAAGAACTATAGCGAAAAATAATTTTCATTAATGTTATGATTTCTAGTGGCTATCCGTGCCCAATCCGCGACATGCCTAGGGCACACCACTGTGTCTTTTCATCTCCGTATTTAGTCCGCGTCGCGCCAGGGACACGAACCAGTGTAATATTTTCCTAAATTTTCTTATTTCGTCCAAGGGCATTGTGGTAATAGCTCCATGCCTATTTAAATGTGAAATCTACTATGGCTAGCCATTTTCATCTCTATATCTCACAAAACCCTCTCTAAGACTCTATCAATTTTCTCATTCAAATCTATGGATTTCAAGCTCAATTTTGGAAGTCTAGGACTCATTTAAAGCTCAAATTCTACTTCAAGTTCATTTCAAGGAATTCAAGGTTCAAGGTATGTAGGTCTTCATCCATGGGTTCTTCCTTCCCTTTCCATGAAAATTGCATGTTTTCAAGTTATTTTATCTATGGGTATCTCTTATTATGAATTATGAATATAAATTATGTTGGGGTTTTATGAAATATGGATTGATTATACATAACTATCTATTTCGAACTTATTCCATAAATTGATTATGTCTATTGAGACTATGCATGTATTGAGCTATGAAACTATGAACCATTTGTGAGCTTTTGTAATGGATTTTAAGGTACCCTACATGAGGGTTTTACTATCATATTGGTTGGTTGATTTGCATTATGTTTACTCATCTTATTTTACTCTTAAATTGCATGATTTTGAACAAGTATCATGAACCCAACATGTGTTCGATAAAATGTCATGACAAGAATTCTCAAATTATTGATGATCTATTACATGATGTACAAGTCAAGTGACTTCATGATGATTAATGTCTTTTAAGCATGTATTAAATTCATGAAAAATATCTATGATTTTGCAAGTATCAAGTTAATCCCTATTTCAAGATTTTTACCTCTTGTGAGCCGTTCATGTTAAAGCAAGGGTTCATGCTTGATTATTATCTACTCCCATGTTCAAGTTAGGCTCACTATTAGTGGTCAAGCGTGTTTATGAGCTACTCAAGTCATGTTCTTACAGGTTATTCATGTTATGGCTAAAGTATGATTATTTCAAGTATTCCATGGGATTAGACTTAACACCAATGGATTGAATATCGGCATGGACTATCTTCAAGGGCCCATACTCCTTTCTTCAAACTATGTGCCATCATAGGATTATTTATTATCCTTGCTACACTAGTGGATCCATCTAGTGCACTTTATCATGAATTCCTTTTCAAAATGGGTCATATTCCTGTAAGGAGGGTTGCTTCATACAAAGTGGGTCATGTTCCTGTAAGGTGAAGTATGATTTATCTTGTCAAGTAGATCACCTCTTTACCAATGAGGGGTATTCATTGGGATTCCAAGTTCTAGCTCGCTTGGTCTTACTCATATTGGTAAAGGTATCTTCCCATATATGTATGGTATATTATGCAAGTTGAATGATTACAAGCATATGTTATTACAAGCATTGATCATGCATGCCATATTAAGATTAT
Source organism: Solanum clarkiae (assembly GCA_011800125.2). Taxonomy (NCBI): domain Eukaryota; kingdom Viridiplantae; phylum Streptophyta; class Magnoliopsida; order Solanales; family Solanaceae; genus Solanum; species Solanum clarkiae. Next base: position 5,380 of record JAABOM020113500.1, on the reverse strand, counting down.
ATATCCATTTCTTATGATTATGCTTGTTGAATATATTGGCTTATGTCTTTGTTGCATTGCTCCCTATATACTTAGTACATTCAAATGTGCTAACCTATATTCTATGCCTACATGACATCACTATGTAGGGACTAGACCTCTTTTTGATCAACCTCCACATGGCTAGTTTGGTACTTCATCGAAAAGCATTGGTAAGTCCTCAAGTCCGAGGACAATCTATAAGATACTCTTGTGATGTTGAGATTTCTAAAACATTATATAGCTTGAGACATATATAAGATACTCTTGTGATGTCTCAAGCTATATATTGTCTCAACCTTTATGCATTAGAATATGTCTCAAGGGAGAAGAAGGGCTCTATTCGAAAGTAGGCTTCTAAGCTCGGTGACAATGGTGGGGTGGCCCATCCTAGGTGCCCAAAATGTGGGAGAAATCATAGTGGCACATATTGGAGGAACATAGTGCATTCTTTGGGTGTCGCAAGATAGACTTCAAGGTTGTTGATTGTCCGTATGCTCAAAGGAAGGGAAAAGGTATTGGTGTTCAAGCTTCTCCTACAGGCAATAACTGTGGAAAGCACCATCCAAGAGATTATTTGGCCGGTTCGAGTGCATGTTTCGAGTGTGGCACAAAGGATCACAAGTCAAGACATTGTCTATGGGCTACAAGAAGTTTTGAGGATGATCGTCGACGATCTCAACCATACCCCTCCAGGGATTACTAGACTTGGCTTGGTGCTTTACCGGTATGTTAAAGATTTTTTATTATGATGGGTATTCATTGATAGAACCGGGTGTCTCTCTTTCTTTCATTACTCTTTTTGTTGCCAAAAAGCTTTGTGTAAGTCCCGAATTGTTGTGTCAACCTTATGAAGGGTTTACTCCTGTTGATGAGTCCATTGTTGCTACAAGAGTCTATAAAGATTGTCCCATGTCCATATTGCATAAATTCTTGCCTTGTGATTTTGTTGAATTAGATATGGTGGATTTTGATATCATTTTTGGGATGGATTGGCTACATGCATAATATGTTTTTGTTGATTCTAGAACCTATAAGGTTAAATTCCAATTCCCTAATGAGCCCATCCTTGAGTGAGAAAGTCGTAATGTGGTGGCCAAAGGTAGATTCATTTCTTGTCTCAAAGCCCAAAAGTTGATTTCTAAGGATTGCATTTATCATCTGGTGAGGGTTAAGGATGTTGAGTCCAAAGTCCTTCCTATTGAGTCGGTTCTAGTGGTCAATGAGTTTCTTGATGTCTTTCCCAATGAGCTTCCAGGTGTTTCTCCCAAAAGGGAAATAGACTTTTGTACAGACCTCTTTCCCAATACACACCCATTTCCATTCCCCCTTACCATATGACCCCGACGGAACTAAAGAAGTTGAAGGATTAATTGACAGTTTTTCTGGAGAAGGGTTTCATAAGGCCTAGTAAGTCACCTTGGGGTGCATCAACGTTGTTTGTAAAGAAAAAGGATGGTTCCCTTAGAATGTGCATTGATTATCGGTAACTTAACAGGGTTACCATAAATAACAAGTACTCTTACCAAGGATTGATGACCTTTTGGATCAATTACATGGGGATAGTCACTTTTGTAAGATTGATCTTTAGTCCGGATATCACCAAGAGAAGGTGAGATTGTGTGATATTCCCAAGATGGCATTTTAGACTAGGTATGGGCAATTTGAAGTTGTGGTTATGTATTTTGGGTTAACTAATGCACCGACTATATTTATGGATCTCATGGATAGGGTCTTCAAACCCTACCTTGATATGTTTCTGGTGGTTTTTATTGATAATATGTTGATTTAAGTCTCGGAGTGAGGAAGAGCATGTGACTCACTTGAGGGTGGTGTTGCAAATCTTGAGGGATGAGAGGTTGTTTGATAAATATGAAAAGTGTAAATTTTGGTTGAAAGAGGTTGCTTTTCTAAGGCATGTGGTGTCGGGTGATGGCATTAAAGCAGATCCTAAAAAGACGAAGGTGATAAGGAATTGGCCTAGACCCTTGACTGCGTCAGATAATAAGAGTTTCTTAGGTTTGGCGGGTTTCTATCAGAGGTTTGTGAATAAATTTTCTTCTATTGCTTCCCCTATGACCAAGTTGACCCAAAAGAAGACAAAATTTGTTTGGACCGATAAATGTGAAAAGGGTTTTCAAACTTTGAAAGATAAACTTGTCTATGCTCCTATCTTGGCTCTACCGGAAGGGTTGGAAGGGTTTGGTGATGTATTATGCTGCCTCTAAAATTGGTTTGGGGTGTGTTTTGATGCAAAATGGTAAGGTGATAGCATATGCCTCTAGGTAATTTAAGGTGCATGAGCAAAATTATCCCACCCAAGATCTTGAATTGGCGACTGTGGTGTTGCTTTGAAAATTTGGCATCACTATTTGTCTGGGATTTATGTTGATGTGTTTACCAACCATAAGAGTCTCCAATACGTTTTCACACAAAAAAGATCTTAACTTAAGACAAAGAAGGTGGTTAGAGCTCCTTAAATATTATAATATGAGTATGCATTATCATCCCTGTAAAGCTAATATTGTGGTCGATGCTCTAAGTAGAGTATCCATGGGTAGTCTAGCTCATATTGATGATGGTGGCAAGGAGGTGGCTAGGGAAGTTCACCGGTTGGCTAGGTTGGGAGTTAGGTTAGATGAAGTTAAAATGGTGGTCTGGTGGTTGTTGATGGTTCTACATCTTCTTTGGTTGAGGAAGTAAAGTCAAAACAAGACCTTAACCCCGCTTTGCTAGAGTCGAAGGCTTTCGTGAAAGATGGTAAATTAGAGGTTTTCTTCCAAGTGGGAGATGGTACCTTTAGATACCATAGTAGGTTATGAATGCTTAATTTTGATAACTTGAGGGATTTGAATTTGAAAGAGGCCCATAATTTCATCCTATTCTATTCACCTCGTTTCCACAAAAATGTATACAGATTTTAGGGAGGTGCCTTGGTGAGGGTAATGAGATGGCTTTGATTAGACAAATTTGGTTATGGAAGCTTTGGAGAAAGTGAGGTTGATAAGGGAGGGATTGAAGACAGCCCAAAGTAGACAAAGGTCCTATGCTGATGTGAGAAGAAGAGATCTTGACTTTAAGGTTGGTGATGGGATTTGCTTGAAAGTCTCACCTATGAAGAGTGTGATCCGATTTAGCAAGAAAGGGGAAATTGAGCCCAAGGTTTGTGGGTCCTTATAGAGTTTTAAGGAGAGTTAGTAAGGTTGAATATGAGTTGGAGTTGCCTATGGAGATAAATATGGTTCATCCGGTTTTCCATGTGTCAATGTTGAGGAATTGTGTGGGTGACCAAAATGCTATAGTGCCTTTAGAGATTGTGTTGTAGAAGATAATTTGAGCTATGAGGAGGTCCCAGTGGAAGATTTTGGATAGACAAGTGAAGAGGTTGAGAAACAAAGATATAGCATCCATCAAGGTCCTTTAGAGGAATCAACTAGTAGAAAGTGCCACATGGGAAGCCGAGGCGGACATGAAAAAACAATATCCATATCCCTTTCACTCTACTCAAGCCGAAGGTAATAACTTAAGTCTCATCTATGATTTCAAGTCTTAAGTTTCAACCCTCATGTCATTTTGCATGCATTCATGTTTATGGTAACAAGTTTATGGTGATTTTTGACACTTATGTTGAGATTTTTGAAAATGATGTTTAAGTGCATTTGTTGCATTCATATCGGGCTGAGATCCTCATAATTACTTCTTTTGCATATGTTTCTTTTACATTCGGGGACGAATACTCCCAAGGGGGAGATATTGAAACACCCCACATATATTTCGAAATGTCCCATAATCAAAATTTTCATATATCTGAAAATCCGGACAAGATTTTAAAAATTTGACTTCATATTCTCGATCAGGGAGAAATATTGAGTAAAAAATGCGTATAATCCAGATTTTAGAAGACCCGTAGTGAAAAATAATTTTTGCTAAATTTATGATTCCCAATTGCTGTGGGCGCCCAGGGCGCGATGCTCTTGGGGCGTGGCATTACGTATTTTCATCTCCGCGTTTGGTCCGCGTTGGGCTAGGGGCGCGGACCAGTGTAATATTTTCGTCAATTTTCTTATTTCTTCCAAGGGCATTGGGGTAATAGTCTCATGCCTATTTAAACATGAAATCTACCATACTTAGCCATTTTTCAACTTTATATCTCATAAAACGCCTCTCTAAAACCTCTCTAAGACTCTATCAATTCTCTCATTCAAATCTAAAGATTTCAAGTTCAATTTTGGAACAAAAGGACTCATTTCAAGCTCAAAGCCTACTTCAAGTTCATTTCAAGGAATACAAGGCTCAAGGTATGTGGGTCTTCATACATGGGTCCTTTCACCCATGGAGCCCAACCTTCCCTTTTCATGAAATTGCATCTTTTCAAGTTACTTTACCTATCAGTATCTCTTATTATAGATTATGAATATAAATTATGTTGTGGTTTTACGAAGTATGTATTGATTATGTATGACTATCTATTTCAAGCTTATTCCATAAATTGATTATGTCTATTGAGACTATACATGTTTTGAGCTATGAAACTATGAACTATTATGAGCTTTTGTGATGGATTTCAACATACCCTACATGAGGGTTTTACTATCATGTATGTGGGTTGATTTCCATAATGTTTACTTATCTTATTACACTCTTTAATTTCATGATTTTGAACAAGTATCATAAACTCACCATGTGTTTGAAAAAATGACATGACAAGAATTCTCAAGTTGTTGATGATCTATTACATGATGTACAAGTCAAGTGACTTCATGATGATTAAGGGATTTTAAGCATGTATTGAATTCATGAAAAATATCTATGATTTTTCAAGTATCAAGTTAAGCTCTATTTTAAGATGTTTACCTCTTGTGAGCCATTCATGTTAAAGCAAGGGGTCATGAAAGATTACTATCTGCTCCCTTGTTCATGTTAGGCTCACTATTAGAGCTCAACCATGTTTGTGAGCTACTCAAGCCATGTTCTTACAAGCTATTTATGTTATGACTAAAGTATGATTATTTTAAGTATTTCATTGGATTAGACTTAGCACCGATGTATTGGATGTCGGGGTGGACTATCTTCAAGGGTCTATACTCCTTTCCTCAAACTATGTGCTAGCATAGGATTATCTATTACCCTTGCTACACTAGTGGATCCATATAGTGCACTTTATCATGAAATCCTATTCGAAATGGGTCATGGTCCCATAAGGAGGATTGCTTCATAGGATTTGGATCATGTTACCGTAAGGTGAAGTGTGGTTTATCTTAGCATGTAGACCACCTCTTTACTGATGAGTAGTATTCATTGGGATTCCAAGTTGTAGCTAGCTTGTCTTACTTATGTCGGTTAAGGTATCTTCCCATATATA
>JAABOM020113489.1:0-23803 GCA_011800125.2 Solanum clarkiae | reverse complement strand
ATCATCATAACATCAATCATATCATATCTCATGCTTTGGACCTTCAATTCCTCAAGAAACCATAACCGGACATTTTATCAAATACTTGGTGGATGTGAAATGGTAGTATTAAACCATGACATATATAGATGAAATCATGTAAGAAATCCATTGTAAAATCATCAATCAACACCTTGCAACACCCCCAAGCAATATACATCAAAACCCCTCATCAAATCTTACAATAGATCTAAGATTTATAGTTCAAAACATAGTAAAACAGTCACAACTTTACATAGCTTTAACATAATTCATAGATATGTTCATACTAGTAAACCCATTTGTAAAATCAATTTCAAATCATGCAAATTGAGTAAAAAAGGTTAGGGCACCATGGGTGAAAGGACCCAATGGTTGAAACTCATATACCTTGACTTTAGAGAATCCTTAAAAAAGATTAGAGATGGAGACTTGAATCTTAAATGAAATCCTTGATGAAATCCTTAAGATTAGTTTTGAGTTTTGGGACTTGAATTTGGGATGGAATATGAGTCTAAGTGTTTGAGAGAATGTTGGGGAATGTTAAGGATGATATGAGAGTGAAATAAGGTTATGTATAGGTATTCTCACGTGTGGGAAAGCTTAGGACCAAGACCCAAAGCCTTGGACCCGAAATAGAAAAATGTCCAAAATAACATGTGCCCCAGATGCGGATTTAACACTGGAAATTGCAACTTTGAAATTTTGAATTTTACTACGGTTACTCTAAAATTTGGGTTAGAGCTGTTTTCCACTCAATTTTGCCCCCTAAAGAAGATTATGAAGCCGAATTTTCCAAATAACGAATGGATTTTTAGATATATGAAAATTATGATTCCGAACACTTCTGAGGCATATTTTTGCGCACTTTTTGGGATCGTTTTAAACGCTATCATCAAAAATACTTTAAGCACGGATGGAGCTACCACCAACCAGTATTATCCTCCAACACTGATTCAGTGACACCAATCCCAAACTTATCACCGGTGCTTGAATTTGGATCAACAAAATTCCTCTCCAATTCTCAATTTATTTGCCTAACTCAAATCCAAAAATTAATTTTACTCCCAATTTTAAGTCACTTACAAAATTCTAATCCTAACCCTAGTTCCAGATCAATCCCAAATTAATTCAATCCCGTCTTTAACCCATGAAGAGAAGACAATATAGATCAAACAGTAAATAACCTTTGTACCAGGTATCCAATGATTTTCTTAGAAAAATCATTGAAAAATAGTCTACATCGCTTTCTTCATCTTCTTCAGGTAAATTTAGCGAACCCCAAATAGAAAGTTCTGATTTTGCAAAGAAAAGTCATAGTTATAAAGTGGTAAAAAGAGTTAATAGGAGAAGACGAGTAGTTTCGGACGAGATTATTTGTACAAATAAAGAATCGACTTCTGAGGCTTCATTTGCGTTAAGTGTTGGATTTTCATCTAACTTGTTATTGGATGAGTAAATTGATTCTAGGGTTCTTAGTGTAGTTGGCGGGGTTAAACAATATAACTATATTTTAATTAGAAATCATACAATTACCAAATGGCGTGAAAATGTGTCGATTTGGATTAGTAAAGATATGTTTGTTGATATCACACCTGAATTCTATAGTAGGCTATTAGATTTTGCATATAACTATTTATTATAGTATGGATATAATAATTTTGGGGTGGCTTCGGCAATTAAGGACAGGATTCTAGATGAGCCAAGTACAGTTAGAGTGATTGTTATCGAGGTAAGTCTTGCTGGATTGGTAGCTGGATTGGCAGCTAATGCTATTTGGATTCGAGGTTACTATTTTGGAGGGATGAAAGCATACAGGTGGAAGGGTTGCAGCTGTTAATTTAGGAGGGAGCCTTTTGACAGGTAGACTAGGGAATCCTCTTGGTTTGTTGGCACAATAGTTATCGTATACACTACATAAGGTGAGAGACCAATGTCCACTCTATTGTGCTAATGAAAAACTTGTAAATTAGTATTTGGATAAAAATATAGAGGTCACTGATAATGGGCTTTTGGATAGAGCAAACAATCTTATGATAGAATTATCTCAAGATAGTTCTCTTGGAGTAGCATTGGAGACTTTGCAAGAAGATTTTGGTGTTGCAATGAATGGTGAGGAGATGAGGTTGTTTAATTGGCATCAGGAAAATCTGGAATATGCAAATAAGATTTTCTTTCAAATCTGGGAGGGGATCACTGCTTCTTACCTGGTGAAAATGGAAGAGTAATTCGTGCCTCAGTGGAAAATGTGTCTATTATTTTTTTAAGACCTGTGCATGTTATTCGTTACGATAGTGATAGTGTAAAGGTTGCTACTGGAGACCAAGTATTCGAGGGTGATATGGAACTATGCACAGTTCCTTTTGGAGATTTGAAGAATTGTTCAATCAAGTTCATTCCAGAGTCGCCCCTACAGTAGCTGGACACAATAGAAAGATTGGGACTTGGATTGTTGAATAAGGTAGCATTGTTATTCCCTCATGTATTCTGGGACTCTAATGTTGATATTTTTGGTCATGTTAATAATGATTGTAGTTGTCCAGTGCAATTCTTTCTATTTTATAACTATGCAACAGTTGTTGGTGGGCCCTTATTGTTAGCTCTAGTTATTGGAGAAGCGGCACACAAGTTTGAGATAATGTCCCCTAACGATGCAGTGACCCATGTTCCACATAAACTTGGAAGGAGATAATGCTTTTGGAGTTTTAAAGAGTGGTTCTAGGGAGTTGTTTATGACGAAATTTTGGGTAAGGGAACCAAGCTCAGGCAAGTAGTTTCCTCAGGAATGGAAGAACAGATCCATAACAACTGCACAGTGGTTGAGACACAGTGTTGTCATTACAAGAATATTCAAACATGGAGGAAGTGAAAACCCTTATCAAAAACCAGTAGAAGGGCTAATTTCTGACTTGCCAGAGACATACAGTTAAAGCAGCTCACGACTACATTTGTTCTGGTATCTGTATCAGATAAAGTGGTTCCATTTGTTCACGACTACATTTATCGCCATTTATCATTCTCCGTTGTTTCTCTCTCTTCAACGGAGAGTGTAAGAGAGTTCTTCAATTAAGTGAAAATTGATTTATATACTTTCCCTTTGAGGGCCTGTGGAACAACTGAATATACAGATCTCTCCCTCAAGTTCTAGGTAAGTTCACAATAGTCCCTCAAACGCTATTATTTTTTTAATCAAGTCATCCACTCTTTTTATTTTATTAGTTCTCATATACGTGTTTTTGCACGTGTGTCCTAAAAAATAGTATACTAACATAAATGAATAAAAAAGTTTAAAATGAAGTAGTACAAGTTAATATTCTTGAACAATTTGATTATTCAAACTTTTTTGTTGAATGATAGATGATTATGTATATACTAGTTCTCGGTGTGTCCTAAGAAAATAGTATAGTGACATAAATTAATAACAAAAAATTGACACTAGTGATAATGCAACATATATCAATTTTTCAAAAAGAAATAGTAAAATAGCTTGGTGCACAAAAAAATCGGTGTTCATACAGGATCCCTAGAAGGGTCGAAGGATCATTACGTATGGATAAGTCTAACCTAATACAAAATGTTACGGTTCAAACTTTTGACCTTAAAGAACTTCAAAGGATTGGTGATGAGGAGAAGATAAAATAAAAGTATGTTTTCTCAACTAAAAAAGCAAAAATTTAGCTCATATTAATATAAGGTATATATATATAAGCAGGGTTGAATTTATATGTAAATTTTGGGCCACGCGAATCCATGGTTATCCAGCTAAATTTGTTATATTACTTGTATAATTCCTAAAAAATATATTAAATAGTAGCTAAAGGAACCCGTGCTCAAAATAACAAGTTGGTTCACTGGTTCAAGGGCTCTTTATTAGTAGATCCCAACCAACAACACCTATTTTGTGTCTTTTTAAAAAATAAAGTAATCGTGCACTCATTTTCTTGAATTCCTAGATTCGCCTCTGTATATAAAGAATAGTAAACACACATATGCATATATTTCTTTCTATCCATTTTAAAATTTAATTTGTTTTCTTTTATAAAATTAAAAGTTGGGAAAATTTTATACAACTAAAAGTAGGGAAATTTTTTATTTTATAAACAATTTTAGTTCTTTAAAATTATTAAAATTTTAACACTTCTAGTCACAATTTTTGTTAATTTGATTTGACACGAATTTTGCACGATTGATTCGATTTTACCCGAACTTTATTATACTACGAATGAAATAATTTCAATGAATGAGTTCCTCAAATAATGTTAAAGGATTATTAATTTACTCATAGTATATTTTCAAACTTTTGGATATTGTTCTATTTGGACTTTTACAAGTGAAATTACTCTCGAATTTCATCGAAAACATTATCTCTATCTTGTCCAATGTAGGAAAAAATTTGCATACACACTATACTCCCAAAATTCTAGTTATAAACTAGATTTTTCTTTTAATATTGTCGTAAAAACATTAAGCTAATCAAGAAATTCATCTTTGTCAATCAAGAAATTTGGCATGATAACATACAAACCCGATGCCTAAAATACATTTTCTATTTGTTTAACTATCCGGTCTCGAGTTCTTAATCATTCCTGTCTCGTGTTCGACTAGCTGGACTAATCTATCTCCACCACGTGCAAGGCTCCACCACTAAATGGACCAAAGAAAAGCTTAGTACGACTTTCCACAATGTATCAAGCTTCCAGCTCCCAAGAAGAGACCAAAAATTGTAGCACTTCCCAAAGTAGTTTGTCCAATATACCTAATTTGTATTAGGCCAGGAACCTGCAAAAGATTCAAAAATTTTATGTTGTCATGGGTTAATAATATAGTAAGAAAACTTGAAGAATAATATAAAAAGTTGGACAAACTTGAGCAAATTTAAGAAGAGACTAATAAGGAACCACAACATGAAACTTGAGAGAATCCACAGATTTCACTTGCATCTCAATCGCCAATATAAGGAGGAAAGAAACATAGACATCTCGACACAAAGGTAAAGAAACAAAAAGATCAAAAGAAAAATCCTTAATCCAGAAATTGATAGCAGTTAAGACACAAACCACAAAATCGATTAAAATGAAAAAGAAAAAGAAAAGAAAGAGTTGTTGCTCTTGTTAGTAAGATCCTCAACTAGAAATGTAGTTTTGCTCCATATATATATAGCTAAGAATGCATTCCAATGAAATCAATGATTAAAGACCAAAGCCAAACCTAGATTATTTACTTGCACTACTTCATTTGATGAGGATACTTACTTGTTAAGAAGTGGAGAGTTGCCATTATATCTAGCTAATAGATTTTAAATAATACTAATAAAGAAGGTAAAAGAGTTGAAGCTAGATTGGATTCACAGATTATTGACTTAAGGTAGTAGAAAAGGATGACGAACTTACCTTGTATCTAACAACCTCATATGTACCATAAATAGCACCTACAAATGAACATTACGAATCAAATGCAGTTCAAATTACTGAATTTTTTTCCCAGTTACGTCTGACCAAGACATTGCCATCAAACTAATCATACTTAGTTTTAGAGATCATCGTCAATGAAAACTTTTTGACATCATTTATAGGCCCTCATAAAGGTAAGTGCACTCAATAGGTGAAAGTATGAACCATTGATAAAGAACCTCCTTTAAAAATGCATCAGACAGCCATAAAAGAAAAACAAATCCACATGCCTTAACAACACGTATTCTTACTTCTAACAAATTGAACCTGCCCAAAAGTTTTCTATTTTCCAACTCAGTATAGACATATCTTTGGTAAACATCTTACCTTATAAAAAATTATATGTTCAATAAATGGTGAAGTCCCGATCAGCAGCCAACGAGCAAGAGGTAAGAAACTCTAAAAGAAAATCCTAAAATATACTTTAAAATCTCAAGTGACCCTTTATTCAAAAAATACAAGTGAGGGATATATTTCCCTTCACCATATTTAACCATGATTTCTCCTTTTACAGTAACTACAGCCGCCAAAATTTTTAACTACTACTTGGGCTTCTCTTTTTTAGTCCAACAAACAACACAAAGATCAGTTTTTTTAAACTATGATCATCAATCAATTCCCAAATATTCAATCAGTTATGCCTCAATCGCTAATTAATGAATATCTGTTGTTCAAATATTCTATACCAATTTCACTATACTCAGTCTTATTTAGATCGTTGACCATAAAAAGACTATTTCTAGTTTCCTCCTTTATAAAACTTGAAATCAGTTACACAAAGCTCAAGCAAGTAGAGTTAAAACCAAACATCAAACAAGCTCATATAATCTAGAGCACAATTGAGAAATGACATCATCAGTAAAATCTAGAGCACAATCTAGGGTTTCGATTGAGGAAAAAATAAAAAACACACACAAAGTAATGTTTTTGGTAGGGTTTCAATAAATGGCAAAAAAACAAACACACAAATTAAAGTTTTTGGCAGGGTTTTGATCAAGGGAAAAAATAAATACACAGAGTAAATTTAGTAGGGTTTCGACTAAGGGCAAAAAATAAACACAAAAAGTAAAGTTTTCATGGTGGGGTTCGATTAAGGGGCAAAAAATCACAAAAATAGATCATAGGGTTCCAATTAATAGCAAACCAAACAAAAACAGTCAGTGATCGAGTTTCGATTAAGGCAAAAAAAAACCACAACTAGTAAAGTCGATGGTCGGGTTCCGGTGAAAGGCGAAAAAGAGCCACAAAAATGGATCATAGGATTCCGATTAATGGCAAAACAAATAAAAACAGTCAGTGGTTGGGTTATTAAGGGTGGAAAATAAAAACACCAATAGTAAAGTTAGTGGTCAGATTATAATGAAGGGTAAAGAGAGCCACAAAAATAGATCATACGGTTCCAATTAATGGCAAAAGTAACACATACAATCAGTGGTTAAGTTCCTCTAAATGGCGATAAAAATCACAAAAACGGATCTATGCTTTAAGAAAAAAGTTTTGAACTAATTTACCAACAGCGCCACCAATTGCACCGCCTACAACGACCCTCGCCGTCACACGCACCGGCAGCTGTCTCTCGCCATATCTCTTCCTCTGTTGTTTCTCTCTCTTTAATGGCAAGTGTAAGAGAGTATTTTAGTTAAGTGAAAATTGATTTATATAGTTGCTCTTTGAGGGCCTATAGGAAATTTATAGATCCCTACCTCAAGTTCTAGGTGAGTTTACAATAGTCCCTCAAACGCTATTAGTTTTTTAACCAAGTCATCCGCTCTATTTTTTTTTATTAGTTCTCGTACACGTGTGCTTTGCATGTGTGTCCTAAAAAATTAGTATACTAACATAAATGAATAGTAAAAAGTTTAAAATGAAGTAGTACAAGTTAATATCCACAAACAATTCGAGTATTCAAACTTTTTTGTTGAATCACAGATGATTATACATGTACTAGTTCTCGATGTGTCATAAGAAAATAGTAAACTGACATAAATGAATAACAAAAAATTAACACTAGCGATAATACAACATATATCAATTTTTTATATAGAAATAGTAAAATAACTCGGCGCACAAAACATTAGGTATTCATACAGGACCCCAAGAAGGGTCAAAGGGTCATTATCTACGGATAAGTCTAACCTGATACAAACTTTTAGGGCTCGAACTTGTGACCTTAAAGAACTTCAAAGGATTGGTGACGATGAGAAGATAAAATAAAAGTATTATTCTCTCAACCAAAAAGGCAAAACTTTAGCTCTTATTAAGACAAGGTATATATATAAGGATGTTGGTAGTCTTAAAAAAGGAAAAATACATATAATACTAATAAGATGAAAAGAATAGTAAGCACACATATGCATATATTTTCTTTCCATCCGTTTTTAAATTTAATTTTTTTCTTTTATAAAATCAAAAGTAGGGAAAATTTTATAGAATTAAAAGTAGGGAAAATTTTGATTTTTATAAACAATTTTGTTTCTTTAAATTTGTTAAAAAAAATTAACACTTCTTGTCACAATTGTGTTGATTTGATTTGACACAAATTTTGCACGATTGATTTGATTTGGCACGAATTTTGTCCGAACTTTATTATACTATGAATAAAATATATAATTTTAATGAATGAGTTTCTCAAATAATGTTTAAAAATTATTAATTTACTTATGGTATATTTTCAAACTTTTGGATATTGTTCTAGAATTTAGACTTTTATAAGTGAAACTACTTTGAATTTCATCGAATAAATCATCTCTATCTTGTCCAATGTAGAGACAAAATTTTCATACACAGTATACTCCCAAAACTTCACTTGTAAAATAGCTTGAGAGATGAATGATAATAGACTAAGTCTAGAGTATGCCATTGTCGTTGTGTGTTGAACATAATCAAGGAAACATGATGCTTAGTGTGACACCCCATAATTCCATGCTTTTATGTACTCATGTTTCAAGCCTCATTTGTTTAGCTGGGGAGTGTGCTAGTGTCATGGGAGACTTCTAGTACTTAGATGAGTTCAAGACTTCCCTATAAATTGAGTTTTGGATGTTAATTTATGTGTCAACTTTAAACGAGCATAATTTCTATCATACAAAGAACTGGACGACCCAAACATGTCAAATGAAAGATTGGAGTTAGCTTTCCAAAAAATTTGGTTTCACCTCATCCCGAGTTCGGAAGAAGGAGTTATGACCATTTTCGTGAGACCCTCTCGTGCAGTGTTGCCACACATGCAACTAAACGGGCCGCGTGGCTTCTCATGCCTCGTGAGACTGCTTCTGAGACAAGGATGGCCACTTTGTGGAAAAATCACATGTCATGAATGGCCACACAAGCCATTTGGTATGGCATGGGCAATGAGGTCCTCCGTGAGGCTTCTGAAGCGAAATATTTTCGAGTATGAAATTACCGTGTAACTTTCGCAAAATTTTCTAAGTATGGTTTGACAGACCAGTAAACAGACCGTGTGGCTTCACATGGCCCGTGAATCAGTCATTGAGGTGACCTTTTGTCAATTTTTCCCTCCATTTCACTAATGACATTTTCGTAAATTTAATCTATTCTAATATCTTTTTGGGACTTCCAATGCCATCTTAAGCTTCCGAAAAGATCTAAACCCTATTCCAAAGGATCAAATTCATTCCTCTCAACTTGAATACACTCTCAAATTCCCTTAATAGCCTTCACTAGAACCCTACTAGGAATTCAATGGAACTCAAGAGTAAGTTTTAGATTCCAAGACACCCTTCCAAGCTTCAAGTCCTTCTCAACCTAATTTCAAGAAGTTGAAGGTATAAGATATGTCGGTTTCAACTATTAGATCCTTTCACCCATGGTACCTAACCTTCCCTTTTTATTAAAAGTGCAAGTTTTTAAGTTGGATTATCTATGGGTATCTCTTATTATGAATTACGATTATAAACTATATAGGGGTTTTTATGAAATATTGATTGTCTATGCATATTTTAAGCTATAAAACTATGATCTATTGTGAGATTTGATAATGGGTTTCAATGTATCTTACATAAGGGTGTTACCATATGTTGGTGGATTGATTTACATTAAGATTTCTCATACTATTCCACCCTTGAATTGCATGATTTTGAACTAGCATTACACACCCCCAAGTATTTGATAAATTGTCCTGTTTAGGATTCTTGAGTTATTGAAGGTCTATTGCAGGACTTATGAGTTAAGTGACTCTATCTGATGAAAGAGTTGTATGTATGTATTGAATTCATGAAAGGTATCTATAGTATTGCAAGTTGACCACACTTTGATGGGGGGTGCTATGCCCATCTACCATGTTGAGGGATATATACTTTGGCCACTTTGATGGGGGGTACTATGCTTATCTACCATGTTGATGGGTATATACCTTGGCCACTTTAATGGAGGATGTTATGCCCATCTACCATGTTGAAGGGTATATACCTTGACCACTTTGATATGGAGGGGGTGCTATGCCCATCTACCAATTGAGGGGTAGATACCTCAATCACTTTCCAAAGGGGTGATATGCCTTGGATTCCAAGTACTAGTTTATTTGGTCTATCATGATGGAATCTTTCTACACATGTAATCTATATCCTCAACTTATGTGTCTTATATGATCATGCATGACATATTATTATTATACTTACCCATTGCTTATGTATATGCATTTTGACTAAGTTCCCTATGTCTTGTTGCATTGCATCCTACATATTTAGTACATCCAAACATACTAATGCATACTTTTACCTACCTGATATCACCATGTAGGAACTGGAGCACCTCTTGATCATCCTCCCCGTGGCTAGTCTTAGCATATTGGAAGAAGAGCTTTGGCGAGTCCTCATGTTTGGGGACATTAGTTATGTTACTCTTGTCACTTATTTTCTCTTCATGTTGAACTCTTGTTATTATGAGGGTGAGCCCGAAAAGTGTCTTGGCCCGCGCTCAAGTCTATGTTAGAGGTGTTTGTTGGACAAATGATGTACTTATGTATTGAGCTTTGACTCTTCGGTATTTTATTCTATCAAAGACTTCCCTTAGTCCCTTATCCTTATTTATATGTCTCTTGTTGTTGTATTTTGCTTCCGTGATCGAGGATGTGTGATTGATATGCTAAGAGTCTTGTTTGGGGTTCCTTCGGGTTCCCCATTCGCCGTGTCATTTCTAGGCCCTAGGCTTGGGTCGAGATAAACTTGGTATTAGAGCACTAGGTTATTTATGGTCCTTGGAATCCAATACACCACGCCGATTAGAGTCTTAATCATGGTGGTGAAGTGTATCACAACTATGAGTAAGAGGTTATGAGGCGTTTTAGGAAATGGTTCCCTTCTTCATGATCTATGTCATGCTAAAAGCTAAGTAAGGTTTTTTTCTCTAATGAATATTCTTTACTATTCTAGATAATGCCTATTCCAAGAGTTCGTCCAAGGAGAGCTCGTTCACCCGAGGAGTAACCAGCTCCTCCCGCTCCTCAAGCTTCTCAAGATGGAGGAGTAGCTCATGAAGAGTTCTAGGATGCTATTACCATGTTGCCTCAAGCTATGAACAAACATATCAACCTAAGGATCCAAGCCCCTTATGATGCTACTCCGTCCTCTAGGGTGAGGGATTTTACAAGAACGAACCCACCAGAGCTCCACGGGTCTAAGGTGGTTGAGGACCCTCAAGAGTTCATTTTACGAGGTATACAAAGTGTTGTCTATTATGGTGGTTAGATTGGAGGAGAATGTGGAGTTGATATCCTACCAACTCAAGGGGGTGGCTCAAATTTGGTTCACCTAATGGAAGGGGAAGAAGGGCAATAACAATGTCATTCTTTGGGAAGAGTTCAAGGTGGCATTTCTCAATCGGTTCTTCCCTCTTGAGCTAAAGGAGTCCAAAATGAGGGAATTTTATGAATCTAAAGTGAGGGTAGATGAATGTGAGGGAGTACGCCCTCAAGTTCAACCAACTCTCCAAATATGCTCCATAATTAGTGGTCAACCCGAGGTCTAAGATGAATAAATTTGTGATGGGTATGTCCGACTTGGTCAATAAGGAGTGTCGTGCCTATATGTTGATAAGTGATATGTATTTATCTCGCCTCATGACTTATGCTGAACAACTAGAGGGGGAGAAGCTTAGAAAAAGAAGAAGTGGTGAGGCCAAGAGGGCCCATTTTGAAGGTAGATTCCAAAGTCCCAAGGGTGGTCGGTTTCATCAAGGCCAAGGGTCTTCCAATGCTCCTAATAGAAGGTTTTCTAATGACAACCCAAGGGTCCAAGGTTGTGGTATTGTGCCTAATCCTATGTGCCCAAGATGTAGTAGAGGCCATAATGGCCCATGTTTGAAGGAAACCATTGCTTGCTATGATTGTGGTAAGGGGGGTCATAAGGTGATAGATTGTCCTCATAATAGAAACAAAGGTAGAGATGGTCGTCAACAAGGCCATGGTGCAAATGTAGGTCCAAAGGGGAGAGGAGGCCAACAAGGGGGTACTCCAAGGCAAAATAGGCTATGTGTTCTTCAAGGGAGACAAGGGGTGGATAAGGTGCCCAACATCGTCATCGGTATGTTCAAATTTTTTTATTTTGATGTGTATGCATTGTTAGACCCAGGTGTCACTCTTTTATTTATTACTCTTTTTTTTTGGCCAAAAAGCTTCATGTTAGTCCCGAATTGTTGTGTGATCCATATGAAGTGTCTACTCCCATTGATGCACCCATAGTTGCTAGGATAGTCTATAGTAGTTTTCCCATTTTCATTTTGCAAAAAATCTTGCCTTGTGATTTTGTTGAGCTAGATATGGTGGATTTTGATATCATTTTTGGGATGGATTGGTTGCATGCATATTATGCTTCTATTGATTGTAGAACCCCTAGAGACAAATTCCAATTCCCTAATGAACCCATCCTTGAGTGGGTGAGTCATGATGTGGTGGTCAAGGGATAGGTTTATTTCTTGCATTAAAGCCTAAAGGTTGATTTCTAAGGGTGTTTCTATCATCTTGTGAGGGTTAGGGATGTTGAGTCCAAAGTCCTTCCTATAGAGTCACTTTAGGTGGTTAATGAGTTCTTTGATATCTTTCCCAATAAGCTTCCTAATGTTCCTCCCAAAAGGAAAATAGATTTTGGTATAGACCTCCTTCCCGATATTCAACCCATTTCTATTCCCCCTTACCGTATGACCCCAGCGGAGTTGAATGGCCAATTGAGAGATTTTTCGGAGAAGGATTTTATAAGGCCTAGTCAATCACCTTGGGATGCACCGGTGTTGTTTGTGAAGAATAAGGATGGTACTCTTAGAATGTGCATTGATTGCCAGCAACTTAATAGGGTCACCGTAAAGAATACGTTTCCTCTACCAAGGATTGATGATCCTTTTGACCAACTTCAAGAGGCTAGTCACTTCTCTAAGATTGATCTTCAGTCCGAGTATCACCAACTAAAGGTGAGGGAGTGTGACATTTCCAAGATGGATTTCTGGATTAGGTATGGGCACTTTGAGTTTGTGGTTATGTCCTTTGATTTGACTAATGCACTGACTATCTTTATGGATCTTATGAATAGGGTGTTTAAACCCTATTAATAATATCTTGATTTATTCCCATAGTGAGGAGGAGCATGTGGATCATTTGAGGGTTGTGTTACAAATCTTAAGAGAGGAAAAGTTTTATGCTAAGTATGAAAAGTGAGAGTTTTGGTTGAAAGAGGTTGCTTTCCTAGGTCAGGTGTTAGGTGATGGTATTAAGGTGGATCCTAAGAAAATGGAGGTGATTAGAAATTAGCCTAGACCTTTGACTCCATCAGACATTAGAAGTTTCTTGAGTTTGGCGGATTTTTACCGGAGGTTTGTAAATGGGTTCTCTTCTATTGCTCTCCTATTACTAAGTCGACCCAAAAGAAGGCAAAATTTATGTGGACTGATGAGTGTAAAAAGAGTTTGCAAACTTTGAAAAATAAGCTTGTCTCTGCTCCTATCTTGTCTCTACCAGAAGGGTTGAAAAGGTTTATTGTATATTGTGATGCCTCAAGAATTGGTTTGGGTTGTGTTTTGATGCAAAATGGTAAGGTGATAGCATATGCCTCTAGACAACTAAGGTACATGAAAAGAATTATCCTACCCATGATCTCAAATTGGTCATTGCAGTATTTTCTTTGAAAATTTAGCGTCATTACTTGTATGGGGTTCATGTTGATATGCTTACAAATCATAAGAGTCTCTAATATGTGTTTACCCAAAAAGATCTTAACTTGAGACAAAGAAGTTGGTTAGAGCTCCTTAAAGACTATGATATAAGTGTGTATTATCACCCCAGTAAGGTCAATATTGTGGCCGATGCTCTAAGTAGGGTGTCTATGGGTAGCCTAGCATATGTTGAAGATGGTGGCAAACCGATGGCTAGAGAGGTTCATTGGTTGTCTAGATTGGGAGTTAGGTTGGAGGAGGTTGACAAAAGTAGTGTAGTGGTTGTTGATGGTTCTAAATCTTCATTGATTGAGGAGGTAAAGGAAAAACAAGATCTTTACCCCGCCTTGTTAGAATTGAAGGCCTCAGTGAGAGATGGTAAAGTAGAGGTTTTCTCTCAAGGGGGAGATAGTGCCCTTGGGTACCAAAGTAGATTGTGTGTGCCTAATGTTGGTGACTTGAGAAAGAGCATTTAAGATAAGGCTCATAATTCATCCTATTCTATTCACTCCAGTTCTACAAAGATGTATAGGGATTTGAGAGAGATGTATTGGTGGGGTGGTACGAAGAGAGATATTGCTAAGTTTGTATCCGGTTGTCATAATGGCCAACAAGTGAAAGCGAAACATCAAAGGTCAGGTGGACTAGCCAAGATATAGAGATTCCTACTTGGAACTGAGAGGAAATCAACATGGATTTTGTGGTTGGGTTGCCTAAGACTAGGAAGCATTTTGATTCTATTTAGGTTATGGTAGATAGAATGACAAAGTCATCTCATTTCCTACCGGTTAAGAGTACTTATAGTGTTGAGGATTATGCCAAATTGTATATTCATGAGTTGTTTTGATTGCATGGGTTGCCTTTGTCTATCATTTTGGATCATGGTGCTCAATTCAACTTCTCACTTTTGGAGGTCCTTCCAAAGAGGTCTTGGTACCAAGGTAAAGCTTAGCACGACCTTTCACTCTCAAACAGATGGTCAAGCCGAAAGAACTATCCAAACTCTTGAGGACATGCTTAAGCTTGTATTTTGGAGTTTAAGGGTAGTTGGGATAATTATCTTCCACTCATTGAGTTTGCTTACAATAATAGTTATCATTCAAGCATTGGTATGGCTCCTTTTGAAGCTCTTTATGGTAGGCGTTGAGCTCTTTATGGTAGGTGTTGTAGGTCCCCGATTGGATGGTTTGAGGTGGGCGTTACGGCCTTGTTAGGTCCAAATTTGGTTATGGAGGTCATGGAGAAGGTGAGGTTGATAAGGGAGAGATTAAAAACAACCCAAAGTCGACAAAAGTCCTATTCCAACGTGACAAGAAGGGATCTTGAATTTAAGGTTGGAGATTGGGTCTATTTGAAGGTTTCACCCATGAAGGGTGTGATCCCGTTTGGCAAGAAAGGTAAATTGAGTCTAAGATTTATGGGTCCTTATAGAGTGTTGAGAAGAGTTGGTAAGGTGGTCTATGAGTTGGAGTTGCCCAATGATATGAGTATGGTTCATCAGTTGGTAAGGTGGTCTATGAGTTGGAGTTGCCCAATGATATGAGTATGGTTCATCTAGTCTTCCATATGTTCATGTTGAGGAAGTGTGTGGATGACCCTAATGCTATTGTACCTTTGGATGTTGTGGATGTGGTAGAAGACAATTTGACTTATAAGGAGATTCCTGTATAAATTTTGAATAGACAAATGAAGAGGTTAAGGAACAAGGATGTAGCTTCCGTCAAGGTTCTCTGGAGAAACCAACAAGTCAAAAGTGCTACATGGGAAGCTGAGGCAGACATGCAAAAGCGATATTCATATCTCTTCCACTCTACTCAAGCCTAAGGTACTAATTTAAGTCCTCCTATATGATTTCAAGTCTTAGGTTTCGGCCCTTATGTCACTTGTATACATTCATGTTTATGTTGACAAGTTTATGGTGATTTCTGATGTTCATGTTGAAAATTTTTGATAATAATGTTTAAGTGCATTTGTTGCATCCAAGTTGGGCTGAAATCTTCATGATTACTTTTCTTGTGTACATTTCATTGACATTTATGGACAAATGTTCCCACGAAAAAGATATTGTGACACCCCGTAACTCCATGCTCTTATGTACTCATATTTCAAGCCTCATTGTTTTAGGTGGGGAGTGTATTAGGGTCATGGTAGACTTCTAGTACTTAGACAAGTTCAACACTTTCCTACAAATTCAGTTTTAGGTGTTGGTTTATGCAAGGGTCAACTTTAGATGAGCATAAATTCTAGCATACAAAGAACTGGATGATGCACGACATGTCAAATAAAATTCCTTTGAGTTAGCTTTCCAATGCACTTGGTCTCACCTAATTTCGAGTTCGAATGAAGGACTTATGACCATTTTCGTGAGACCCTTTCATGCAGTGTTGCCACACGGGCACCTAAATGGGCCATGTGGCATACCATGCCTCGTGAGACTACTTCTAACCCAAGGATGACCACTTTGTGTCCAAGGCACGTGTCATGACTATCCACACGAGCCGTGTGGTATGGCACGGGCCGTGAGGCCCTCCGCGAGGCTTCCGGAGCGAAATTTTCCAAGTATAAAATTACGTCTCATAACTTTTACGAAATTTTCTAAGCATGATTTGATAGACCATGGGACCAGTAAATGGACTGTGTGGCTTTACACTTCCTGTGAATCAGTTAGTGAGGTGACCCTTTGTCAATTTTTCCCTCCGTTTCACTAATGATGTTTCCATAAATTTAATCTATTCTAATGTCTTTTTGGGACTTCCAATGTCATCTTAACCTTCTTAAAAGATCTAATCCTATTCCAAAGGATCAAATTCATTCCTATCAACTTGAATACACTATCAAATTCTCTCAAGAGCCTTCATCAAAACCCCAATAGGAATTCAAGAGAACTCAAGAGCATGTTTTGGATTCCAAAACATATGTGGGTTTTAACCATTGGGTCCTTTCACCCGTGGTTCCCAACCTTCCCTTTTTATAAACAGTGCCTGTTTTTAAGTTGGATTATCCATGGGTATCTCTTATTATGAATTATGATTATAAATTATGTTGGAATTTTTACTAAATGATGATTGCCTATGCATATTTTGAGCTATAAAACTATGATCTATTGTGAGATTTGATGATGAGTTTCAATGTATCTTATATGAGGGTGTTACCATGTGTTAGTGGGTTGATTTATATTAATATTTCTCATACAATTTCACCCTTGAATTGCATGATTTTGAACTAGCATTACACACTCGGCAAGTGTTTGATAAAATTTCTTGTTAAGGATTCTTGAGTTATTGAAGGTTTATTGCATGGCTTATGTGCTAAGTGACTCTATGTGATGAAATGTTTGTATGTATGTATTGAATTCATGAAAGGTATCTATAGTGTTGCAAGTTGACCGCACTTTGATGGGGGGTGCTATGCACTATACCCATCTACCATGTTGAGGGGTAT
Organism: Solanum clarkiae; assembly: GCA_011800125.2. Lineage (NCBI taxonomy): Eukaryota > Viridiplantae > Streptophyta > Magnoliopsida > Solanales > Solanaceae > Solanum > Solanum clarkiae. The sequence continues at coordinate 6,737 of JAABOM020113489.1, read as the reverse complement.
ATACCTTGGCCACTTTGATGGGTGGTGCTATACCCATCTACCATGTTGAGGGGTATATACCTTGACCACTTTGATGAGGGTGCTATGCCCATCTACCAATTGAGGGGTAGATACTCAATCACCTTCCAATGGGGTGATATGCCTTGGATTCCAAGTACTAGTTTGCTTGATCTATGATGATGGTCTCTTCCTACACGTGTAATCTGTATCCTCAAGTTATGTGTCTCATAAGCATATTTTACTCAAGCATTGATCATGCATGTCATATTGTTATTATACTTAGCCATTGCCTATGTATATGCATTTTGATTAAGTTCTCTATGTCTTGTTGCATTGCATCCTATATACTTAGTACATTCAAATGTATTAACGCATATTTTTGCCTACATGATATCACCGTGTAGGAATCGGAGCACCTCTTGACCATCCTCCCCGTGGCTAGTCTTGGCATATTGGAAGAAGAGCTTTGGTAAGTCCTCAAGTTTGGGGACATTAGCCATCTTACTCTTGTCACTTATTTTCTCTTCATGTTGAACTCTTGATATTATGAGGGTGAACCCGAAAAGTGTCTTGGCCCCTGCTTAAGTCTATGTTAGAGGTGTTTGTTGGACAAATGATGTACTTATGTCTTGAGCTTTGACTCTTCTATGTTTTGTGCTATCAAAGACTTCGATTAGTCCCTTGTCCTTATTATATGTCTCTTCTTGTTGTATTTTTCTTCCACAACCAAGGATGTATGATTGATAGGCTAGGAGGCTTGCTTGGGGTTCCTTCGGGCTTCCCATTCGCTGTATCACGTCTAGGCCCTAGGCTTGGATCGTGACACTTAGAAAAGCCCATATAATCACTTTGACCATTTTGATTGATTCTCCACCTATTCCTTCTAGCTAGTCGAGCCTTTCACTCTATCACTGTACCTCAGAAGTAGAAAGAATTACAATCCGCATTCCATTCTATTCTTTGAATAAGAAGTATACAAAAAATGAACGTCTTTACTCACTTTTTCTCTATGGTCTAAGAGCTTCTCTCTTTTTCTTGAATGGTCTTAAAATCTGTTTGGAGACAACACTTTGAACCAACCACAGCCTTCAAAGTTTAGTGATGAAGGGTTGCTCCTCTATCCTTCTCCACTTAAATACTGGACTTATTCATTTGGTGCGACCTAAGTGACAAGTGTCTCAACCTTTGTCAATTGAGCTAAACCCAAGGGCCTCTGTGGTTGAGCTCTAAATAGTACTAGGAACAAGAAGGGGATACATGAAGAGTCACTTTCTGGAAAAAAAAAATTCTGATAGGTATTATTAGAAAAGCAATCTGTTGCCTTCAACAATGTCAAGGACTAACCTTATACTGTTATACTTAGCACACAGTTTGTACATAATGTATTTAACTTGATTCTAGTTGGATTGCACTTGGTATGCTGTTGTATTTAACTTCTGTTTTCTCGCAACACCAGTGATGATGAACATTTGGCCTTCAAGAAAATGTGTGCGGCTTCCACAGTAGACGTCTCTGTAGAGATAACTGGCTTTGGTGGACATGACAAAGTTCATTGCGAACGAGTCCTCAACTGGTATTTTCTACATTCAACAGCATACCCACACCGCGGTGCCCAATCTTATCAATCTCAATGGTAAAATAGAGAAAAAATCTCGTCAAGTGAATTTGCACACAGCAGATCCAGAGGATTATATTGTCATGGTCAGGTCAATGAAAAAGTGTGGCTTCTCAATTGCTAACGAAATGATTTAAGATCTCAGGCATTCTCTAGTTGTTGTGTCTGAGAAATGGATTTAGAAGAAGACCAAGACCAAGTTCAAGTTTCCATAAAGGGAGAACTATATCGTGGAATCCTGCTACATGGGGTCGAAAAACAGGCCCAGAACAAGATGGTGAGAGGAATGCTGATTATATTTCAAATGTTTACAGGTCAGCAAAACCAAAAGCTAGTAGCTACAAATGGCCTCAGATGGAGTTTGTAGAATCTAAACCATACAAGAATGAGAAGCCATCTGTGACCTGTTCTGATGATTCGATGTTAGCAGCAGATGCCGGCTCTTGCACCAGAGGTCAACAACGGTGAAGCATTGCTGTTCTCAAGACAAACTGCTACAAGACGTCAGAATGCTAATCATATTGAACTACTAAAATAACAAATAATTTGAGACAACCATTTTTAGAAACCAGGACGGATAATTTGAGATGGAGGAAGTAATTTTATAGTATAACCAATTTCCTTCTACAAGACTTGTTTACAAGAAAACAGTGTGTGCCTGCCAAATTTGAATCTGTGAGGACTATATTATGTGGACATTGATTTTCCAACTTGAAATAAGTGCCCTGATCCTCACACTACAGAGGCAAAACAAAGAGTGCAGACTCAATAGTTACTCACCCAAACAAACAATATAATGAAAGCTACATTTCCAGACATCTATACATCTTTATAACGCAAACACCTTGTACAATAAGCTACGTAGAATAGTTAGTAAAGGAACGTTATGCGACTCTCTCTTCGTTGTCAGGGAGCATAATGTCTAGCTTCTTCATAGGCTTATACTTGAGGAGCCTTACGCGACGAGGCGACTCTCTTCACTTACAGGGAGCACAATGTCTACCCTCACCATAGGCTTATACTTGTGAGGTATTTGAGCAGCAGCCTGGACCTTGAACATACCACACATAATCTATATTACCGCATGAACTTTAAAATTTCAATGTTAAATTACTAAAATACCCTCTATTACACTACACAGCCTATTATCATTTGATAATAATAATTAAAAGAAATTCCCACAGTTGCGCCCATTTCCAATAAGCATCGCATCTGTTTGATCGGTTGCTGCTTGTTCCATCAAGAGTTGCGCCCTTTCGGATTCATGCAACCATAAAACTGCTCAATTTCCGAATTATGAAAATCAGTAAATGGTACGCAAGATGTAACTCCGAAAAATATTTTTGTGCATACACAAGCAGCCTCTCTTCCAAAACTGGAAGAAATCCCATAAAAGAGGGAAGCCTTCACCGGAAGACAATGGCATGAACAGTTGCACCATCTTTTTATCAAAACAGAAGATTCAGATCCAACTTGGAGAATCTCTCATGACCTTTCTGTGCAATATTCATCTCAGGCATGATTTTTGCTGTTGCTGTTTAATGAAGCGTGCTTGTAATTCTTAGCCATCGCATGGTAGAGGTTAGATTGTGTTTTGATAGCGAGCTTGAATTCACGACAAATCAGAATGTTCCTCTTCTGATTTGATGATCCGATAGGCCTGATTGCTCTCTTTCTTCTCCACAAGCCCCTACACCGAGAGCAGAAGAAGAAAATGCCGGCCGATATATTATGGTTTGAGGTCTCGAACGAGAGATTCATTCTCTCGCGCCTTCAAGAAGAAAGGTAACATCCCACTTTCAACCTACTCGAGGATTTTCAAAATCGGAGACTATGTTGATATCAAGGTGAATGGTGCTGTTCACAAGGAAATGCCTCACAAGTTCTACCATGGACGCACTGGTCGTTTTTGCAATGTCACAAAACGCGGCATTGGTGTTGAATTCAACAAGCAGGTTCATAACAAGATCTTAAGAAAGAGGATCCATGTGAGGATTGAGCATGTTCATCCGTCTCGATTCACTGAAGAAGTCAGAGAAAGGATTAAGAACAACGATCAACTAAAGGCCGAGGCCAAGGCTAGAGGAGAAGTCATCAGCACAAAAAGGCAACCATTAGGTCCCAAACCAGGATTCATGGTTGAAGGTGCTACTCTGGAGACAATTACACCCATACCATATGTTGTGGTTAATGATTTGAAGGGAGGATATTGATCTTAGTCTGTTTCTGAGGTGTTGTTTTTCTCTATTTGCTTTTCTGAAATTGGAAGACAGAATTAGTTTTATTGGTGTCAAGCTCCAAACATTGCCTGTTAGTTAAAATTTGCTTACATTGCCATTAGCGGTCTTTGTTAAACTTTTGCTACATAAATTAAGTCAACTATGTCTAAATAAATAAAAATAGGCCTGATTCGTAAGATGTTATAATATGTAAGTACTTTATATTTAAAGGACATGTGGGATCTGAGAAGCCAGTAGGTCCCCATGATGTGAAATTTTTAATGTATTAGAACCTATTGTTGTTGACAAACCATATATAATTAAGCATTTGAAAGGCATATTTCTTACATCTTAAATTAGTATGAGAGTTGAAGGAGAATGAAATAGAAGAGTACTTACTATGAATTATATTACACTTGTATTAGGTTCAGTGTTTGCTAGCATTTTACTTCTTTCTATATCAAAAAGAAGTAATAAAAAGCTTCCACCAGGATCAATACAATTGCCAGTTATTGGCAATTTATTTCACTTGTTAGGTGCTGTAACAACCCCCAAAAAAATGCCCGAAAATGTGCCTCGGAAGTGCCCGAAATCATAATTTCCATATATCTCAAAATCCGTGTGCGATATCGAAAATCCGACCTCATATTCTTGATCAGGGGGTCAAATTGAGTGGAAAATGGGTTTAACTCCGATTTAAGAGCAAACGATTAGCAATTTCAATTTTTCAAAAATGCAAATCAGAGTGAGGTTTGCGCCCCCCCTAGCTCGATGCGCCATGGGCACGCCTTTGTGTATTTTTTTTTTTTGGGTCTAGTTTTGACTTCGATCAAAGATTTTTAAGTCTTGGGCCTAAGTGTTTCCAAACGTGAAAATACCTATACTTAATCATTTTTCACCCTCATATCATTCTAAACATTCCCCAATACCTACTCAAACACTTAGCCAAATATCTCACTCCAAAATTCAAGTCTCAAAACTTATCCGGATCTTAAAAAATTTTCATTCAAGCTTCAAGTCTCCATCTCCAATCTTCATCAAGTTCATCTCCAAAGCTAAGGTATGTGGGTTTCTTTCATGGGTTCCTTTCTCCATGATGCCCAAGCTTCCTTTTACTCAAAATTACATGATTTAAAGATGATTTACTCATGGGGCTTACTTATTATGAATTTCACTGCACAATATGTTGGGTTTATGAAATTATGACTGTTTTAGCATGTTTGAGTTATGAATCTAAGATCTAATATGAGATTTGATGAAGGGTTTTGATGTATATTGCTTGAGGATGTTACCAAGTATCTATTGATGATTTTACACTGAAATTTCTAGCATGACAACACTCTTGAATTGCATAGTTTTGCACTAGCATTACACACCCTCTAAGTGTTTGATAAAATGTCCAGTTATGATTTCTTGAGGAATTAAAGGTCCAATGCATGTCTTGTGAGTTGAATGACTATATGATGATGAAATAACGATGAAATGAATGTATATATATGATACTCTCAATATAGTGTTGGAATGTGACCATGCACTACTCGGGGGTTGCACGCTAAGTAATCGTGTCAAGGGGTTCATACCTTGATAACTATGTCGGAGGGTTTGTACCTTGGTCACCATAGGTTGTAGGGTGTGATGATCCACCAACCATGTCGAGGGGTTTGTACCTTGGCAACCATGTTGAGGGGTTCGTACCTTGGCAACCATGTCGGGGGGTTTGTACCTCGGTCACCAAGGGTGGTAGGGTGCGACAATCCATCCACCAATTGATGGGGTTGGTACCTCAATCACCAACGGTGATAGGGTGTGATGATCCACCAATATGATAGTGGTCTCTTCTTACACATATATTATGTTCTATGTAAGCATGTTTCACTTAAACATCATTCATACATGTCATATTGCTATAAGGTTATTCATTGCCTATGTTATGCATTTTGTTTATAGTGCTTACCACTTGTTGCATCGCATCCTGCATAGCCCCACTTGAGCATCCTCCTCCACATGGCTAGTATGATATCACTCAAGCCTATTGGTGAGTCCTCCATTCCTTGGACGATGTTATGATCCTATGCTGTGTTCTAAGACTATCTTTTCTTATGTATGTATTTGACTATGAGGGTGAGTCCCGTTGTTTGTCTTAGCCCCCGCTCTTATCTATGTAGTAGAGGTGTTGTTGGACATGTTATGTATGTATGCTATGAGTCTTGACTTTCTTGTTTCTTGATGTTTATGATATGAAACTCTACCCTTAGTCCGAGTTCCCTTTGTTTTATGCTTATCTCTTATTGTTATTTTAATTGCTTCCGCAATCAAGGATGTTTAATGATATGCTATGAGGCTTGTTTGGGATTCCTTTGAGTTCCCCATTCGCCGATCACGTCTAGGCCCTAGGCTTAAGTCGTGGCAGGTGCAAAACCCCACATATCACTAGCAAATCTTTCCAAAAATTATGGTCCAATTATGAGTTTTAAACTAGGCCACGTAATAACAGTGGTTATTTCTTCACCAACCATGGCAAAACAAGTCCTACAAAAACAAGACCAAAAATTTTCCAATAGGTTCATCGCTAATGCCCTTCAAGTACACAATCATTATCAATTCTCGGTGACGTTGCTCCCAGTGGTTCCCACGTGGCAAGCCCTTCTACGAATATTGAACTCCAACATCCTCTCTCTTACTAAACTTGATGCAAAATCAACAATTGAGATCACAAAAAATGCAACTTAAGTTGATTATGTTAGAAAATGTAGCCAAGAAAGTGAAGCTGTGTATATTGGCAAAGCTGCTTTCAAGACTTCTCTCAATTTGTTCTAATTTTGACGAGAGGTCAATGTAACTCCTCCGATAGAAGGAGCAAGCTATTGTATATTTATTATTATTATTATTATTATTATTATTAT
>JAABOM020113479.1:0-23804 GCA_011800125.2 Solanum clarkiae | reverse complement strand
TAGAAGGAGATTTATAGCAAGGAATGTAATATAACAAGATGCTATGAAATTCATGATGCATGAAATGCAAATGATGCACATATATATAGTGGGGATGTGACCTCAACAGACATAAGTAAGACCAAGCGAGCTATTACTTGGAATCCCGATGATTACCCCTCATCAGTAAAAAAATGGTTTACTTTCCAAGGGTAAACCATGCTTCACCTTACGGGCCTCCCATTTCGTATGAAGCAACCTTCCTTATGGGCCTCCCATTTCAGATAGGATTTTCATATTAAAACATATCATATCATATCATATCATATCATATCATATCATATCATTTTTTCTCCTTACAGGTAACCCCATTTCAGAGGCATCTTTCTTTACGGGCCTTCCATTTTGGAAAGGAAACCTATGCTAGGTATATAGTTCGAGGAAAGAGAGAGAACCCTCCTTCCATCGGTACTATGTCGTCATCCCACAAGAATACTTATAATATACGTAATTATACATGCTTTCGACAGATACAAGTTTTGCTCAAATATTTCAATGCACAATTAGGCTTAAAAGCCAAACATCTTTCATCATAGTTCATACTTAGGCTCAAATGCCAAAACTATATTTTGATAGTCATAATGTTCATGCATAGGAATATCCCATTTATATATAAAAAATGATGTAAGTGAAACAACCCACACTTGCCTAGGAATGCCCCCATAATCGTAATTCCTTGTATCTCAAATTGGGGATATTTAAACACCCCTCCACGTAGCTCAGAAAGACCCTATGATGTATTCTTTTAATATCTCAAAATCCATGCAGAATTTCTCAAATCCAGCTTCATATTCTTGTTCAGAGGGAAAAATTGTGTGGAAAAATGAGAACCTACAAGGTATACTTTTTCCGTGCCAAGAAAAATAATTTTTGGTGAAACTTCATAAAAAGAGTAACTGTCCGCGACGGGTTAGTGATGTGGACTAGTTCAAAAATTTTTAAAAATTGTTCTTTTTACTCCAACACAATTTGGTAATAACCATATACCTATATACATGAAAATCCCTAATTGTCAATCCATTTTGAGCCCTAAAAACTAAACAAAACCTCTCAATTTCTCTCTAATCTTCATCAAATTCTCCAACCATTCTCAAGATTTTCAAGAAGGGTTGTTGGTATTCAAGGAAACTAAGTCAAGACCCAAGTCCTCCTCAAGATTCAAGAGTCTGAAAACTCATCTAGATCTAAGGATTTCATTTAAGCTTTGAGCCTCCATTTCAAATCTTTTTCAAGGAACTCTCCAAAGTCAAGGTATGTGGGTTTCTTTCACCCGTAATACACAAGCTTCCTTTTACCTTTCATAATTTAAAGTTTATTTAGTCATGGGTATTACTTATTATGAATTTCACTGTGCACTATGTTGGAATGTCATGAAAGTGTGGTTGTTTTAGCATGTTGTGATGAAGGGTTTTGATATATATTGCTTGAGGGTGTTACCAAGTACCTATTGATGGTTTTATAATGAATTTTGTAGTATGATTTCACTCTTGAATTGCATGGTTTTACACTAGCATTACACACCCTCCAAATGTTTGATAAAATGCCTTTTAAGGATTCTTTAGGTTTTGATGATCTATTGGTTGATTTATGATCCAAATGACTCTATGATGATTATGAGATTTTCTAAAGATATGTTTAACTCATGGAAATGTTGATAATATTGTAAACCCGGGTTTAATCCCTTTCTTAAATATTTTACCTCTTGTGAGCCCTTTAATGTTGATGTTTATGCAAGGGTAATGCTTGATGATGAACTATTCTTATGTTTGAAGTTGGGCTCACCATTATATGTCAAGGAGTTTTAGAGCTACTTGTGTCATAATTCTATGTTTCTTATAAGTTGCTAAAGTGTGATTATTATAAGTATTTCGTGGGATTAGACTTAGCACCGATGGATGGGTTGTTTGCTCGTTTCATAGAACTATATGCCACCATAGGACTACGTTATATGCTTTCAATACTAATTGATCCACTTAGTATACTTTCTCTGGAGGTTCTTCCGAAATTGGGTCATGTTCCCATAAGGTGAAGTTCTTAATAAAATTCTTTTTGAAATTGGGTTATGTTCCCGTAAGGAAGGTTACTTCATATGAAATTGGGTCATGTTCCCATAAGTTTGAAGTATGATTTACCTTGGCAAGTAGACCACCTATTTACCAGTGAGGATAATTATCGGGATTCCAAGTTGTAGCTCGCTTGGTCTTATTCTATGTCAGTTAAAGTCTCTTCCCACACTTATGTACTATGTTCTATGCAATTGGAATGATTTACAAGCATGTTTTACTTCAAGCATTGATCATGCATGCTATATTGTTATTATGAGAATCCATTGCTTATAATTATGTATTTTTATTATGATGCCTATCTCTTGTTGCATTGCATCCCACATACTTAGTACATTCAAACGTACTAACACATATTCTATGCCTACGTGATGTCACCATGTAGGAACAGGTGCCCCTATTGATTCTCCTCCTCGTGGCTAGATGGATTGTTCAAGTTAGTATTTGGTGAGTCGTCATGTCTGGGGACAATGTCTATCCTCTCTCATGCTTGTGTTTCGATTATATCTTATATATTTAGATTACCTATTGTCATTGCTATGAGGGTGAGCTTGGCGCTTGTCTTGGCCCTGCTAAGTATCTATGTTTAGAGGTGTTTTTGGACAAGTTGTGTATTATGCTTGAGCTTGACTCATCTATGATATTTAAGTAATACTTCCTCTTTCTCTCTCGTTCCCTTAGTCCCTATTCCCCTTGTTTATGTTGTTTCTTATTGTCATTTTTAATTGCTTCCATGACCAAGGATGTGTAATGATATGCTATGAGGCTCATTTAGTTCCTTCGAGTTCCCCATCGCCGGTCACATGTAGGACCTGGGCATGAATCGTGACAAAGATGGTATCAGAGCACTAGGTTGTTAAATCCTTGAAGTCCAATACACCACGTTGATTAGAGTCTTATTCATGGTTGTATTGTGCACCATAACTATGAATAGGAGGCTACGAGGCGTTTTAGGAAACGTTTCCCTTCTTCATGTTCTAAGTCGTGCTATAGAGCTAAAGTAAGGTTATTTCCCCCCTAACGATTGTTCTTTGACATGCTAGATCATGCCTAACGCAAGGGGAAGATAAGCCCGCACACCCGAGTGGCAACCAGCCAATGGAAGGCTTCGGGATGATCAAACTATGCTTGCCCAAGTTTTGGCTAATATATCCAATCAAGGGGCCCAAGCCTCTCATGATCCTACCCCAGCTAATATAACCAATCAAGGGGCCCAAGCCCCTCATGCTCCTACCTCGACATCTTGGGTGAGAGATTTCATGAGGATGAACCCACCAAAATTATATAGGTCAAAGGTGGATGAGGACCCTCAAGAGTTCATTGATGAAGTATATAAACTGCTATCTACTATAGGGGTGAGGTCACAAGAGAAGGCGAAGTTGGCAGCTTACCAACTCAAGGGGTTAGCACAAATATGGTTCACACAATGGAAGGAAGAGAAGGGGGTTGACAATTTGCTTCCATGGGAGGAGTTCAGGGTGGCTGGTTTCCTCAAGGCTACAAGTTCCAAGGCCAAGGTCACCCAATGCTTCCAATGAGAGGTTTGCTAATGATAGGGCGCCAAAAAAAGATTCCAAGGATATGAGGGGGTGACAAAGCCTAGATGCCGGATTGTGGGAAAGGCCATAGTGGCCCGTGTTAGAAGAAATCTAATGCTTGCTTTGGTTGTGGTGGATTTAGTCACAAAGTTAGTGGTTGTCCTCATTCTCAACCCGAGGGTCGAGATGGCGGTCCTCATGAAGCTCAAGGTGGCCAATGGGATGCTCTATGACATAATCGGTTCTATGTTCTTCAGCGGAGGCAAAGAAGGGATGACATACTTGATGTTGCTATTGGTAAAAGGCTATTCTGGGTATTGTTGTGCATGCTTTCATGGTTTCAAAAGTTGCTTTTCCTTTCATTGTTCCTTTTGTTGCTAGTAGGGTATGATTATGTGAGTCTATCATTGCTAGAAGGGTTTAGGAGTTGTTCATATTCTTATTGGATAGGGTCTTGTCTTGTGATTTTGGGTTGAACTTAGCATGATGTGTTGAAGGTCTTGGGGTAGTTTTGGCTACTTGCATATTATGCTTCCGATGAGTGTAGAACTCGTAAGGTTGCAATATTATGGTTAAGGATAGTCAACTTATTTGGTCAACTACAATGGATTAGACACTTCTCTAAGCATGATATTTTTTTTAGATTTTGTCTCTAAGTGAGGATGAGGGTTGATGATAATCCTAAGTGTCTTTCCGGACTAGGGGTGAGCATTTGAGTATTGTTAGAGTTGTTTGGTTGATTTATGCACCAATAATGTTTGTGGGTTTCATGAATAGGGTCTTAAAATCATACCTTGATGTGTTGGAGGTGGTCTCTAGTGGTGAAGCATTGATTTATTTAGAGGTTGTGAATCATTTGGGGGTAGTGTTGCAAGTGTTGGATGATGAGGGGATCGTTTGCTAGATATGATAGGTGTGAATGGAAGATAACAAGAAGGTGGTCAAAACTCTTTAAGGATTATGATATGAGTGTGCATTATTTTCCCCAATAAGGCTAATATTGTGGCCGGTGCTCTAAGTAGCCTAGCATGTGTTGATGATGGTGGTAGGGAGTGACTAGAGAGATCCATTGGTTGGCTAGATTGGGGGTTAGGTTGGAGGAAGTTGAGCATGGTGGTGTAGTATTCTTGATGGTTCCAAATCTTCTTTGGTTGAAGAGATCTATTTAAGCAAGGCCTTATTTCTTTCTTACTAGGGTTGGGAGTTTTAGGTGAAAAGATGGTAGAGTGGAGGTTGTCTCCCAAGGGGGAGATGGTGGTTTATGGTATCAAGTGGACTATGTGTTATTAAGGATGACAATGAGTTTAGGGTTGTGAGTCCTTATAGAGTGTAGAGGAGGATTGTTAAGGATGCTTAAAGATTGGAATTACCTAGGGATATGGTTATGATTTGTCCAATTTTTCATGCTTTTAGGTTGAAGGGATATGGTGGTGAATCTAGTGTTATAGAACTCGTAAGATTGTGGGTATTGTGGAGGATAAGTTGCCTTAGAATGAGGTCCTGATGGAGGTATTGGATGGAAGGGTTGAAGAAGTTGATTGGTAAGGGTGTAGTGTTCGTCAAGGACCAGGGAAGAGTCATCATGTCGAAAGTGTCTCTCGGGGAGTCGTAGCAGGCGTGGAAAAGCGATATCCGTACCTCGTTCATTCTATTCAAGCTTATAATAACATGTTGAACCCTTTCATGTGATTTCAAATCTTATGTTTCAACCCCTATGTCATTTGCATGCATCCATGTTCATGTTGATTAATTCATGAAGATTTTGAGACTTATGTTGAGATTTTCAAAATGGTGTTTTAAATGTATTGTTGCATTCTTGTTGAGGCTGATTTTTTCATGATTACTGTTTTATGTAGTTTCTTTTACATTCTGGGACGAATGTTCCCAAGGGGGAGTTATTGAAACGCCTTACACTTGCCTAGGAATGCCCCCATAATCGTTATTCACTTATATCTAAAATCGGGGATATTTAAACATGCCTCCACGTAGCTCGGAAAGACCATATGATGTATTTTTTAAAATATCTTAAAGTCCGTGTAGAATTTCACAAATTCAACTTCATATTCTTATTCAGAGGGAAAAATTATGTGGAAAAATGAGTACCTACAAGGTATACTTTGTCGTGCAAAGAAAAATAATTTTTTGTGAAACTTCGCAAAAATAGTAGCTGTCCGCGATGGTTCCGCGGCGCGGACTAGTTCAAAATTTTTAAAAAATTATTCTTTTTACTCCAGGGCAATTGGGTAACAAACCTATACCTATATACATGAAAGCCCCTCATCGTCAAGCTGTTTTTAGTCCTAAAAACCAACCAAAAACCTCTCAATTCCTCTCTAATCTGAAATGACCCCTAAAGGTGCGCGAAAATGTGCCCTGAAAGTGCTCGAAATTTTAAATTCCATATATCTCAAAATCCATTTGTTATTTTGAAAATGCAACTTCATATTCTTATTCAGGGGTCAACATTAGGGGGATATGAGTCTAACCTGAATTTTAAAGATACCGTATCAAAATTCGAAAATCGCAAAAACATGATTTAGAAGGTTCAAATTAGGGACATATCTCTTAGCACACAAAGAACTGGGTGACCCACCGCTACCAAATTAAAGCTTTTTGAATTAGCTTTCCAAGGCACTTGGTTGCACCTCATTCCGAATTCATATGAAGAATCTATGCCCATATTTATAGAACTCATATGTGCAGAAATGCAAATTCTAGTGAGTAATCCGCGTCGTGGAAATTTTGGTCCTTTTTTATTTAACTTCGGTCCAAGACTTTCAAGTCTTGGGCCTAAGGGTTCCCGTACTTGAAAATACCTATACTTAACCTTATTTTACCCTCACATCATCCTAAACATTCCCCGGTACTTACTCAAACACTTAGACTAATATTTCTCTCAAGATTCAAGTCCCAAAACCCTCATGCGGATTTAAGGAATTCCTTAAAGCTTCAAGTCTCTTTTAAAGTCTTCTTCAAGAAAATTTTCAAGGTCAAGGTATGTGAGTTTTAGCCATTGTGTCCTTTCACCCATGGTGTCCTAACCTCATTTTTACTCATTTACATGATTTAAAGTTGATTTTACAAATAGGTTTATTAGTATGAACATGTCTGTGATTTATGTTAAAGCTATGTAAAGTTATGACTGTTTAGCTATATTCCGAGCTATAAATCTTGGATCTATTGTAAGATTTGTTGTGAGTTTTTGATGTACATTGCATGAGGGTGTTGCAAGGTGTTAATTAATGATTTTACAATGGATTTTCTTGCATGATTTCACTCTTGAATTACATGATTTTACACTAGGTCTACATATCCTCTAAGTATTTGATAAAATGTCCGGATATGGTTTCTTGAGGAATTGAAGGTCCATAGTATGTCTTATGAGTTGAATGACTTTATGATGATGAAATGAATGCTTATATGAGTTATATTTTTGAGAAGTATCTATGTTATTATACAATGACCATGCTTTGTTGAAGGGGTTGCTAGACCTTGACCATCTTTGTGGAGGGAGTGATGTCCATTAATCGGTAAGGGGTTAATAACTTGACTACCTAAATGGAGGTTGTGACGTCCATTATCTGGTTAGGGGTTGATACCTTGACTAACTAAATGGAGGGTGTGATGTCTATTAACTGGTAAGGGGTTGATACCTTGACCACCTAAATGGAGGGTTGGATGTCCATTAACCATTGTTGAGGGTTGATACCTTGATCACCTTGATGAATGGTGTGATGTTCATCTACCGATTAAGGGGTATATACCTTGATCACCCTCCAAGGGGGTGCCAAACCTTTGATTCTAAGCACTAGTTGCTTGGTCTATGATGATGGTGTCCTTCTACTTATGTATTGTGGTTTATATAAACATAATTTTACTTGAAGCATCATTCATACATGTCATATCGTTACTATGTTATCCATTGTGTATGTTTATGTATTTCAATTATATTACCTATCTCTTGTTGCTTTGCATCCTACATACTTAGTACATTGAAATGTACTAACACATACTCTATGCCTACATGATGTTACCATGTAGGAACCGGTGCTCCATTTGGCCATCACCCTCGTCCACTTAGCTAGCGGCATCCATTCAAGCTAGTTGGTGAGTCCTCATGTCCGAGGACAATATCTATGTTCTTATGCTATGTATTAAAGACTATCTTTCCTTTTTTGAATACTTGACTATGAGGGTGAGCCCCGTTGCTTGTCTTCACACCCGCTACATATCTATGTTTAGAGGTATTGTTGGACAAGATATGTATTATGCTTGAGCTTTGACTCACTTATGATATTCAAGATAATTATGTATAAATATCTCTATCCCTTAGTCCCAATTTCCCTTGTTTATGTTTCATATGTTGTTTTACATTGCTTCCGTGACCAAGGATGTGTAATGATATGCTATGAGGCTTGTTTGTGGTTCCTTCAGGTTCGCCATTCACCGTTATGTCTTGGCCCTAGGCTTGGGTCGTAACGAAGATGGTATTAGAGCACTAGGTTGATATATCCTCAATGTCCAAGACACAGTGTCGATTAGAGTCATATTCATAGTTCTGTTATGCGCCACAACTCTGAGTAGGAGGATATGAGATGTTTTAGGAAACGTTTCCCTTCTTTATGTTCTAAGTGATGCTATAGAGTCGAAGTAAGCCTTCCCCTAACGATTGTTCTTTGTTATACTAGATCATGCCTAACAACTCGAGGAAGAAAGGCCCAAACTTCCGAGGAGCAACCTACTAATGGTGAGTTCCGGGATGCTCTCACTATGCTTGCCCAAGTTGTGGCCAATCAAGTCAACCAAGGGGCCCAAGCCCCTCATGCTATTACCCCGGGCTAGAGTAAGGTACTTCATGAGTATAAATCCTTCGGTGTTCCATGGGTCAAAGGTGGATGAAGATCCACAAGAGTTCATTGATGGGGTCTACAAGATTTTATCTTTCATGGTTGTTGGGACGAATGAAAAGGAGGAGTTGGTGGCATACAAATTCAAAGGGGTAGCCCAAATATGGTATGAACAATGGAAGAGGGAGAAGGGAAATGGTAATGTGGTGCTTTTGGAGGAGTTCAAAATGGAATTTCTTAATTGGTTCTTCCCTCTCGAGCTTAGGGAGGCTAAACATTGATGGAGTTCATGAAATTGAAACAAGGTGCTATGAGTGTGAGGGAGTATGCCCTCAAGTTCACTCAACTTTCAAAATATGCCCCTCTATTGGTGTCCAATACAAGGACTAGGATGAATAAATTTCTGATGGGTATCTCCGACTTGGTGAGTGAGGAATGCCAGTCCCCTATTTTGATTGGTGACATGGATTTGTTCCATTTGATGACTTATGACAAATAATTGCTGAAAAGATGAGGAAGAAGAGGGGGAAGGAGGCCAAAAGGGCCCGTTTGGAAGGAATGTTCCGGAGTCCCAAAGATAGAAGGGTTATTATGGCTTATGCTAGGTACCCATGGTGTGGTAGATGCCATGATGGCCCGTGCTTGAGAGGTACCGATGCTTGTTATAGGTGTGGACTGATGGGTCATAAGATGAATGATACTCCTCATAAGCGCAACAAGGGTAAGGGTGGTGAGTTGATCAAGGGGGCTCTCCAAGATGTAATCAGTTCTATGCACTTCAAAGGAAGCAAGAGGTAGATGGGGTGCCTGATATTGCTACTGGTATTTTGAAGTTTCCTTGACTTAGATGTGTGTGCATTGTTGGGGCTAGTGTGCCATTGTCTCTTTCTTTATTCTTTTGGTTGCTAGAAATTCGTAAGCATTATTTCATGATTATATAGCATTAGGTCTTGCCTTGTGATTTGTTGGATTTGATGTAGTGGATTTTGATATTGTACTTGGGTTGAAATAGTTGTACGCATAATATGTCTACTTTGGTGGTAGGACCCGTGGAGTTAGTTTCCAATTCCCCAATGAACCCGTCTTTGAGTTGGAGATTGTCAAGAGGTAGCAAAAGGGGTAGGTCCATTCTTGTCTTAGGTTCAATTGATCTCTAAGGGTTGCCTCATGTTCTTATTGCATAGAAGTCTTGTCTTGTGATCTTGGATGGACTTAGCTCGATGTGTTGGAGGTCTTGGGACAATTTGGACTACTTGCATAGCATGTTTCCAATGAGTGTAGACCCTGTAAGGTTGTAATATGATGGTTAAGAATGGTTGATCTGTTTGGTCAACTACAATGGGTTAGTCACTTCTCTAAGGTTAATTTAAGGTTTAGGTTTTGCTCTCTAGTGTGGAGGAGGGTACGTGATATCACTAATTGTCCTTTTGAACTAGGAATGATTATTTTGAATATTTGTGGAGTTTTTTGGTTCACTTATGCACCGGTAGCGTTTGTGGGTTTCTTGAATAGGGTCTCAAAACCCTACCGTGATATGTTTGTGGTGGTCTCAAGTGAGGAGATATTGATTTGTTTAGAGCTTGTGAATCATTTGGGGATAGTGTTGCAAGTCTTAGAGGATGAGAGATTGTTTGCTAAATATGATAGGTGTGCATTATGGATAGCAAGAATGTGGTTATAATTCTTTAAGGATTATGTAATGAGTGTGCATTATTTTCCCCCAAAAAGGCTAATGTTGCGGTCGGTGCTTTAGGTAGCCTAGCACATGTTGTTGATGGCGACAAGGAGGAGACAAATGGGATCAATCGGTTGGTTAGATTGGAAGTTAGGTTGAGGGAAGTTAAGAATGGTGGTGTAGCATTCTTGATGGTTCCAAATCTTTTTTGGTTAAGGGGTCTAGATTAAGCAAGGCCTTGATTCTACCTTATTAGAGTTGGAAGTTTTGGATGGAAAGATGGTAGTGTGGAGGTTGTCTCCCAAGGGGGAGATGGTGGTTCGTGGCAAAAAGTGGCAAAGTTGAGGTTAAGGTTGACAAATGAGTTATGGTTGTGAGTATTTATAAAGTATAGAGAGAGGTTGGTAAGGTCGCATAAGTTTGGGAACTTGCCTATGGAAAGGAGTATGGTTATCCAGTTTGACATGCTTCTAGGTTGAGGGAATGTGTTGGTGACTCTAGTGCTATAAAGCTCTTTGATTCACGGGTTATGTGGAGGATAAATCGGCTTAGAAGAAGACCCCCGTGGAGGTGTTGGATGATTGAGTGGAGAAGTTGACTAATAATAATGTGCTATTCGTCAAGGCCCTTTTGGAAGAGTTGTCTATTTGTATATATTCCTCGGAGAGCGGTGCAGGCATGGAGAAGAAATATCCGTATTTTCTTCATTCTATTCAAGCTTATGATGACATGTCAAGTCCCTTTTCTATGATTCCATGTCTTGTATTTCAGCCCCTATGTCATTGCATGCACTCATGTTTATGTTGACAAGTTCATGACGATTTTGATACTTATGTTGAGGTTTTGAAAGTAGTGTTTTAAATGTGTATTGTTGTATTGTTGTTGGGGTTGATCTCTTTATGATTACTCTTCTCTTGTATGTTTCTTTTACATTCGAGGATGAATATTCCCAAGGGGGAGATATTGAAATGACCACAAAAAGTGCGCGAAAATATGCCTTAGAAGTGCCCGGAATTTTAAATTTCATATATCTCAAAATCTATTTGTTATTTCAAAAATCCAACGTTATATTCTTGTTTAGGGGATCAAACTTAGGGGGAAATGAGTCTAACCCAAATTTTAGAGCAACCGTATCAAAATCAGAAAATCACAAATAACGAGATTGAGAAGGGTCAACTTTGGAGGGGAATATCTCTTAGCACACAAAGAACTGGGTGGCCACGACCTACCAAATTAAAACTCTTTGAATTAGATTTCCAGCGCATTTGGTTTCACCTTATTCTAAGTTCGAATGATGAATTTATGCCCATTTTTCATATAAGTCATATGTGATGAAATGCAAATTCTAGTGAGTAAAGCGACGCGGAGCAGCTTTATTTTGGTCTTGTTTTGTTTGACTTCGGTCCAAGACTTTCAAGTCTTGGGCCTAAGGGTTTCCGTAGTTTAAAGTACCTATACATAGCCTGATTTCACCCTCATGTCATCCTAAACATTCCCCAATACTCACTCAAACACTTAGACTAATATTTCTCTCAAGATTCAAGTCCCAAAACCCTCATGCGGATCTAAGGAATTCCTTCAAACTTCAAGTCTCCATTAAAGTCTTCTTCAAGAAATTCTTCAAGGTCAAGGTATGTAGGTTTTAGCCATTCGCTCCTTTCACCCATGGTGTCCTAACCTCCTTTTTACTCAATTTGCATGATTTTAAGTTGATTTTACAAATGGGTTTACTAGTATGAATATGTCTATGAATTATGTTAAAGCTATGTAAAGTTGTGACTGGTTTGCTATGTTTCGAGCTATAAAATTGTATATGTTGTAAGATTTGATGAGGAGTTTTGATGTATATTGCTTGAGGGTGTTGTAAGGTGTTGATTGATGGTTTTACAATGGATTTTGTTATATGATTTCACTCTTGAATTGCATAGTTTTAGACTAGCACTACACACCCCCTAAGTGTTTGATAAAATGTCTGGATATAGTTTCTTGGGGGATTGAAGGTCAAAATCATGTCTTATGAGTTGAATGACTTTATGATGATGAAATTAATGTTTATATGAGTTATATTTATGAGAAGTATCTATGTTATTATACAATGACGATGCCTTGTTTAGGGGGTTGCTCGACCTTGACCACCTTGGTTGAGGGTGTGATGTCCATTAACCGGTAAGGGGTTGATACCCTTAGTACCTGAATGGAGGGTGTGATGTCCATAAATCGGTAAGGGGTTGATACCTTGACTACCTAAATGAAGGGTGTGATGTCCACTAATTAGTAAGGTGGTTGATACCTTGACTACCTAAATGGAGGGCGTGATATCCATTAATCGGCAAGGGGTTGATACCTTGACCAGCTAAATGGAGGGTGGGATGTCCATTAACCATTGTTGAGGGGTTGATGCCTTGACCACCTTGATGAAGGATGTGATGTTCATCTACTGATTAAGGGTATATACCTTGATCACCCTCTAAGGGGGTGCCAAACCTTGGATTCTAAGCACTAGTTGCTTAGTCTATGATGATGGTCTCCTTCTACATATGTATTATGATTTATACAAGCATGATTTTAATTCAAGATTCATTCATACATATCATATCATTATTCTGCTATCCATTATCTATGTCTATGCATTTCTATTATGTTGTCCATCTCTTATTGCATTGCATCCTACATACTTAGTACATTGAAACATACTAACGTATACTCTATTCCTACATGATGTTACCATGTCAGAGCTGGTTCTCCATTTGGTCATCACCCTCCTCCACGTTCCTAGCAGCATCCATTCAAGCTAGTTGGTGATTTCTCATGTCCGAGGGCAATATCTATGTTCTTATGCTATGTATTAGAGACTATCTTTCCCTTTTGGTATACTTGACTATGAGGATGAACCCAGTTTCTTGTCTTAGCCCCCGTTACATATCTATGTTTAGAGGTGTTGTTGGACAAGTTATGTATTATGCTTGAGCTTTGACTCGCTTATGATATTCAACCTAATTATGTATAAATCTCTCTCCCTTAGTCCCAATTTCCCTTGTTTATGTTTCTTATGTTGTTTTACATTGCTTCCATGGCCAAGGTTGTGTAATGATATGCTGTGAGACTTGTTTAGGGTTCCTTCGGCTTCCCTATCACTGGTCACGTCTAGGCCTTAAGCTTGGGTCATGATATTATCTTCATCCAATTCTCTAACAATTCTCAAGGTTTTCAAGAAGTCTTGTTGGAATTCAAGGAAACCAAGTCAAGCCCCAAGTCCTCCTCAAGATTCAAGAGTCCCAAAACTCATCCCGATCTTTGATTTCATTGAAGCTTCAAGCCTCCATTCCAAATCTTTTTCAAGAAACTCTCCTAAGTTAAGGTATGTGGGTTTCTTTCATGGGTTCCTTTCACCCATGATACTCAAGCTTCCTTTTACCTAAAATTGCATGATTTAAAGTTGATTTACTCATTGGTCTTAATTATTATGAATTTCACTACACATTGTGTTAGGGTTTCATGAAAGTGTGATTGTTTTAGCATGTTTTGAGCTACGAATATAATATATGTTGTGAGATTTGATGAAGGGTTTTGGTGTATACTGCTTGAGGGTGTTATCAAGTACCTATTGGTGATTTTACCATGAATTTTCTAGCATGATTTCACTCTTGAATTGAATGATTTTATGAAGCGTTTTGGTGTATACTGCTAGGGTGTTACCAAGTGCCTATTGGTGGTTTTAAAATGAATTTTTTAGCATGATTTCACTCTTGAATTGCATGGTTTTACACTAGCATTACACACCCGTCAATTGTTTGATAAAATATCTTTTTAAGGATTCTTTAGGTTTTGATGATCTATTGGTTGATTTACGATCCAAGTGACTCTAAGATGATTATGAGCTTTTTAAAGATATGTTTAACTCATGGAAATGCTGAAAATGTTGTAAAGTCAGGTTTAATCCCTTTCTTAAAGATTTTACCTCTTGTGAGCTTTTTAATGTTGATGTTGATACAAGGGTAGTGTTTGATGATGAACTATTCTTATGTTTGAAGTTGGCCTCACCATTAGAGGTCAAAGATATTTTAGAGCGACTCGTGTCATAATTCTATGTTTCTCACAAGTTACTTAAGTATGATTATTATAAGTACTCTGTGGGATTAGTCTTATCACCAATGGTTGGAGGGTTTGCTCTCTTTCCTTGAACTATGTGCCACCATAGAACTACGTTATACCCTTGCAATACTAGTGGATCTACTTAGTACACTTTCTCTTGATGTTCTTCCCAAAATTAGGTCGTGTTTCCATAAGGCGAAGTTCTTAATGAAATCTTTTCCAAAATTGGGTCATGTTCCCATAAATAAGGTTACTTCATACGAAATTAGATCATCTTCCTGTGAGTTTGAAGTATGGTTTACCTTGGCAAGTAGACCACTTCTTTACCAGTGAGGGGTAATCATCGGGATTTCAAGTTGTAGCTCGCTTGGTCTTATTCTATGTCAGTTGAAGTCTCTTTCCACACTTATGTACTATGTTCTATGTAATTGGAACAATTTACAAGAATGTTTTATTTCAAGCATTGATTATGCATGCCATATTGTTATTATGCGAATCTATTGCTTAAAATTATGTATTTTGATTATGATGCCTATATCTTGTTGCATTGCTTCCCACATACTTAGTACATTCAAATGTACTAATGTATACTCTATGCCTGCATGATGTCACTATGTAGGAACCAGTGCCCCTATTGATTCTCCTCCTAGTGGCTAGACGAATTGTTCAAGTTAGCATTTGGGGAGTCCTCATGTCAGGGGACAATATCTGTCCCCTCTCATGATTATGCTTCGATTATATCTTACATATTTTGGTTATCTATTGTCATTGCTATGAGGGTGAGCTCGGTTGCTTGTCTTGGCCCCCACTAAGTATCTATGTTTAGAGGTGTTGTTGGACAAGTTGTGTATTATGCTTGAGCTTGATTCTCTATGATATCTAAGTACTACTTCCTCTTTCTCTCTTGCTCCCTTAGTCCCAATTCCCCTTGTTTATGTTGTTTTTTATTGTCATTTTTAATTGCTTCTGCGACCAAGGATGTGTAATAATATGCTATGAGGATTGTTTGGGATTCCTTCAGGTTCCCCATTCGATGGTCACATCTAGGACCTAGGCTTGGGTCGTGACAGCAAGAACCCAAAATGCTCAAAAAGTCGTAATCAATAGACATATATATGATCACAATATTGATATAACTAATATCTTATCAAAATTATATTATAGAATATAATTGGGTTTAACCCATAACATAATTTCTCATAAACATGAATGCATGTGCTATGAATAATGAGAGAATGACATGGGTAATTAAGATTCAGTCTAAAATCAATAATATAATATGAAATTCAAGTAAAAACATAATTAAATCCATCATAATATAACCACTCATGCATAAACAAGTCTTAAAGAGGACATGCATACTTATAATTTCATAAATCCAAAGTAAATCCTCATATAATGTTTAAATCACCTTAAAATCATCAAATAAACACTACCAATGCATCAATAGAATTTTAGGAATCATAATATTCAAAACCCCAAATTAAAGTAGGCAAAATCCATATAGGTTTTCTTGAAAATAATTTTGTGTCTCCTTGATTGGAAGGAATCAAGGATCAACCCACATACCTTCACTATGATGAAGAAACCCCAATGAATTTTGAAGAAAAGTTGAGTTCCTTAGCTCCCAAGTAGAATTCTCCAAGAGTTCTTTCGACAGAGTTCAAAATTATGAGGGATGAGTTTGAATGTTTGAAATAGGTTTTAGATCTTTAGATAACCATAGGATAGCATAGGAATCCCCAAAAGACTAATAGAAATAACTAGATTACGTAAATTCCATTAATGAATTAGAGGAAAAATTCACCGAAAGTCATTTGAATCGAGGGAAAATGGTCTGTATGGCATTACAAAGTCCGTGAACTTGCCCGTGAACCAACACTTAGTAAAATTTCTGGAAGTTGGAACATGACTTTACCTAGGAAAAAATAGGCAAAGTTCACCTATACGAAAGACAACATGGGCCTTGTGGAGTGACACGGTCCGTGTGACTGCCCGTGACCTCTCACTTAAGAAATTTTTGGATGGAAAGGGAGCCCCACAGCTGGCCACATGGCCAGTGGTATGCCACACGACCAGTGAGCTTGGCCATTCCCCATACATATCCCAAAAAGCTGGTGATTCAAGCTCAAGGTCATGCACACGGGCCGTACAAAGCATACAAGATGTGATTCCACACTTAAAACATGATTTTAGAAAGAAATTTTATGATGGTACATCCAAATGGTTCGTGAGAAGCCACACGACCCTTGTGGGTGCCTGTGTGGCTTGCCTTAGAGAAATGGTGACAACACAGCACAGGAGGGCTTGATGAAAATAGGCATAACTTCTTCATCTGAACTCTAAATGAGGTGAAATCAAGTGCGTTGGAAAGCTAATTCAAAGGAATTTGATAGGTTGTAGGCCATCCAGCTCCTTTTGTGTTGAGAGATATGACCCTTTAAAGTTGACCCTTCTATTGGTACTTGTGAGAGACTTAACCAATGGAATTCCTTTGAACATGGCCCGGTGTGGGAGACCCATAATGGCCTTAAACAATAAAAATAATCTTGAATTAAAGGGTTAAGAGTGAACATACATTGAACTTGGAGCTTCCATGGAAAGCCACTTGTTAGAGTTCGAAAGATGATTTGGAAAGCATTTGAGCGAGTGAATGAGAAGCTAAGTGTTTAGAAAAAGAACAAATAGTAATGAAGGATTTTAAACTGATTTGGGGGTCCCATATAAGGGGTCACACAGCCCGTGGAGGCTTCCATAAGATATCACTTTGGCCCAAAACTTTCTGAAATCAAATCTCAAGTGTCGCTAAAGCTATACAAAAATTCGGGTCCTTACAGCATGATCATGAAATGGGATTTGGTCTTTAATCCTAAATATGCATGTAAATGATTTGAAAGTCTTATGCCTCTTTTATAAGCTTGAATATATATGTATTCTAGTGGGATGATAACCTAGGACCGATGGGGTTGGAGGCTGGGTAGGCTATCCCCAAGGGTCCATACTCTTTTTTCTTGAACTATGTACCTAACATAGGAATGTTTATGCCTCTTTGGTGAAATGATGAAGAAGAATGTTAATGGATCTACCTTTGACAAGTAGGTCCCCTATTTATCTATTGTGGGGAAGATGACAAAGTTCCAAGTTATAGCTCACTTGGTCTTATGTCGGTTATGGTCCCATCCTCATTATATAAGAAGTATTTTCGAATTCATGCATCATGTACTTCATGACAGATTGATATAAACTATTCATTGGATATATGATTTTTTTTACATATGTGCCCTCGTCATTTAACATTGAATAAAGGTTTAATGAGTTTATGTACATTGCATGCCTGCATACTAACTTTTGTAAAATGAATTTATTTCGGCCAATCATAAATTTTTTTTATTTTTATTTGTTTGAAAAAAATATAAATAGTTGGAATAATTTTAATGACGTGGTAGCACCAGATTGACAATAAATTACATGTCAGCACATTTGCATTTAACGCAATTAGGCTAGTGAATTCGTGTGTTTATTTATTTAAGAACTAGATAATTAAAGTGCATATTTGTGCAATTTGAAAGTTGTGATTTGAAACAAAGTTAAAGGACTCATTTATGTATTATGCCTTTAATAATTATAGAGACATCAAGATTTAGAGTGGAAAAATATCTTTAATGTGAAAAGTTAACCAAAAAAAAAGGGGGGAGGGATGCTTTATTATAAATACAAGAACCAAACTTTGAAGCTACATTACTTCAAATCATGCTCTGACAACTGAACAAATATGTAAAGACTCAAATTAAAATGATAAACATAGACATGATTTATTGAATATCAATCTCCTCTTTAATAGCTACTAGCTTTCAAGAAAGATAAGCAATATCATATAATAAAGTATCTATTTCTTAATGAGTCTTGTAGTAATTTTTGAAATTAATACAAGATCAAATTGTTTTCTACTTCTATCTAACATTTCAGGTGCTGTCTTGCTACCAAGTGCATTTTGACAATCACTTAAAATTTGAGGATACCTTGAAAGGTCATTATTCAAGCCATTATAATCCTTATTAGCTAATTCTTGGGCAGCACCTTGAAGCACAGTTATCAATAAACCATAACCGGTGTCACAAATACCGTACAAGTCCTGAAGCTTTTTATCTTTCGCTTTTGCTTTAGCCACCTCTATGAAGCCATGATTGTCATTAGCATTTTTTAATGTTTGCTCAATAGCAACTCAGCTTACTTCTTCAGGAATATATGGATGAGTATGTAAAATTTTTTTAAAAGTATTTAAGCAAAACGTAGGATCTTGCACTTATCTACATATAATTGTTATTCATGTGTCATCATTGTCACACAAATTGGTTTGAAAGTTGAAAATTTTTGTAGAACTATTAAAGGAAGAAGTAGGAAGTATAAAGGGAGGCCATTTTTTTTTAAATTTCTTCAATAATTGTTGCTCTGAATTTTTAAGTGAATGCAAGTAAATATATAGGGGTGACACTACAGTAAAATAGTAATAAGCATAATTTTGTTAAGTTGTTTACTTCTTCAACTTCTAGTCATAATAGTCAAACTTAGAATTTCAAAACATAACTAATCTAGTCAAAGGAATACATACATGGAATTAGGTCAAAAATGTAATTCATTGGTATTATTCTAGTCAAAGGGACACATGAAATTTGGGCTATGAACTTGAGAATTCGGAAAAATTAGATAGGGTAGAAAATGTCAAATCATAATTATAAAGCATAGCTAATGTTTAAAATAATTATTGTTCATATCTAAGATTTATATTAAATTATAAATATGTTTATTTTGTTTTTATATATTTCAGGGCTCATATACATATTTCTAATTTGAGCGGGGGATGCTCTTTCTAATTTGGGGGTTCATATACAATCCAATTGAAACGCCCCTCATGTGCTTCGGAATACCCCATAATCGTAATTTTCATATATCTCAAAATTCATGTGTGATTTCAAAAATCTGACTTCATATTCTCGACCAGGGAAAAAATTGAGTGGGAAATGGGTATAACCCAAATTTTAGAAGAATCGTAGCAAAAAATAATTCTCGCTAATTTTATGATTTCTAGTGGTTGTCTGCGCATAGGGTGCACCACTGTATAAATTGAAGTCCACATCTGGTCCGTGTCGCGCTAGGGAGTAGGCTAGTGTAACATATTCCTTGATTTTCTTAATTCGCCCAAGGGAGGGCATTGGGGCCATAGCCCTATGCCTATTTAAACATGAAATCACCTATATCTAGCTATTTTTTCAGCTCTATAACTCACAAAACCCTCTCTAAAACCTCTCTAAGACTCTATCAATTTTCTCATTTAAATCTAAGAATTTCAAGCTCAATTTTGGGATTCAAGGACTCATTTCAAGCTCAAAGTCTACTTCAAGTTCATTTCAAGGAATTCAAGGTTTAAGGTATATGGGTCTTCATCCATGGTCCTTTCACTCATGGAGCCCAACCTTCTCTTTTTATGAAAATTGCATGATTTCAAGTTATACTACTTATGGGTATCTTTTATTATGAAATATGAACATAAAATTATGTTAGGGTTTTATCAAATACTGATTGATTATGCATGACTATCTACTTCAAACTTATTCCACGAGTTGATTTATATCTATTGAGATTATGCATGATTTGAGCTATGAAAACTATAAACTATGATGAACTTTTGATAGAGATTTCATGATACCCAATATAGGGTTTTTTTACTACATATTGGTGGGTTGATTTGCATTGAGTTTACTTATATTATTTCACTCTTGAGTTGCATGATTTTGAACAAGTATCATGAATCCAACATGTGTTTGATAAAATGACATTACAAGAATTCTCAAGTCATTGATGATCTACCACATGATTTACAAGTCAAGTGACTATACGATGATTAAGGGCTTCAAGTGAGTATTGAATTCATGAAAAGTATCTATGATGTTGCAAGTATCAAGTTTAGCCCTATTTCAAGATTTTACTCCTTGTAGCCATTCATGTTACATAAGGGTTCATGTATGATTATGATCTACTTTCATATTCAAGTTAGGCTCATTAGTAGAGGTCAAGCATGTTTAAGAGCTAGTCATGTCATGTTATCATGTCTCTTACAAGCTATTAAAGTTATAATTACTTCAATTATTTCATGGGATTTGACTTAGCACCACTTGAGGCTTAAGATGGGGGCTCGACTCAAAGGATCCTTATATAAAGTCTTTAGTCTCTAAACTATGTACCACATAGAATTATGATTATTACCTTGCTATTCTAGTGGATCCATCTAGATATACCACACCTTGATAAGGGGGTGACATGCCTCGGATTATTCATTGTATGGTTTACCATGGTAAGTAAATCACACCTTGTCGAGGGGGTGACATTCCTCGATCACCTTGTCGAGGGGGTGACATGTCTCGATCACCTTACCAAGAGAGTGACATGCCTTGGATTCCAATTAGTAGCTCACTTGGTCTATGTCAGTTAAGGTCTTTTCCCACACATATATTATGTATAGTACAAGTTGAATGTTTTACAAGCATGTCGTATTATAAGCATCGATCATGCATGCCATTTTGAGATTATGTATCTATTGCCTATGATTATGCATTTTGAATATAATGTCTTATATCTTTGTTGCATTGCACTCTAAATACTTACTTCATTCAAACATATTAACGCATACGCTATGCCTACATGATATCACCATGTAGGAACCGGAGCTCCTATAGATAATCCTCCATGTGGCTAGTTATGTTGTCAGAGAAAGCTTTGGTGAGTCCTCAATTCTGAGGAAAATATCTACTTATTCCATGTTATATTGAGACTCCCTCTTATGTTGAATACTTATTATTATGAGCGTGAGCTGGGGAAGTGTCTTGGCCCCCGCTCCATTCCAAGTTAAAGGTATTGTTGGATGCTATGATGTATTTATGCTATGAGCTTTACTCTTTTATGCTTTTGTGATTATCAAAGACTTCCCTTAGTCCCGCTTTCCTTTTTTATTATATCACTTGTTGATGTTTATGTGCTTCCGCGACCAAGGATGTGTGAATGATATGCTAAGAGGCTTGTTTAGGGTCCCTTCGGGTTCCCTATTCGTGTGTCACATCTAGGACCTAGGCTTGGGTCGTGACACCAATGAATTTCATGGATTTCCCTAGGTCAGTTTATGGGCTAATCAATAAAGGATTTTTGTCTTCAAAATCCATTCGAAAGGGCATGCAAGAGAATCATATAAAAATGGTCAGATCTTGGGATACCCCGAAAAAGATATGAGGTGCTCAGAAATGGTCGAAGTAGTTGAATAGAAGGAACACTATGACTATAGCCACTGGTAAGTTTACCAAAGAGGAAAATGATTTATTTGATAGGAGGTCTGGTCTATTACTCTTTCCTTGTTCCTATTTCACTGTAGGGGGTTGATTCACAGGTATAACCTTTCTAACTTTATGTTATATACATGGATTGGCCAATTCTTATTTTGAAGGCTGCAATTTCATAAGTACCGTAGTTTGTACTCCTGTAGTTTAGCACATTCGTTGTTGTTACTATGGGGTCCTGAAGCACAAGGAGATTTTACTCTTTAGCAAATTTGGGACTCTAAAGAAAATTTATATTTGTATATACAATCTTCTTGAAAACTCTAATTGTTTAAAGTGAATTTCAGGGATCTTATCAAATCTCTAAAGAAAATCTGTATTTTGTATATACAATCTCTTTGAAAGCCAATTTATAAAAATTGTTAATAAAAGTTGGTATAGCAACTGAAATCATACCTCTAAAATGAAATTAGGAATGCTGTAACTAAGGAGACTCTATTGTATTCCACCACTTGCTATTTATGAATTTTTTTTTACATTTTTTAGTAGCAAAACCAAATTAGAATAGACTTTTGTATCCAGAGCCCTTCAAGAAAAATGATTTATCATGGGTTGAAAGCCTTTTATTTTTTGCTCTTTCCTTTTTTTAGAGTTAACTGTCAAAGTATACTTGCATTTTGAGTCACATACCAAATAAGTTTTAAGTGAAAAGTTAGGGACAATTTTCACAAATACTAAACAAAAGAGAAGAGAAAAACAAGAAACACTCTCACAATCTTAACCGTCGTAAATTTCTTTCAAATCAATTTACCATCACATAGCTTGGTACGGTGGCAATGGCCATTAGATTGATAGGGCAACCTCCTAAGGGAATTGGCCTTGTTAATAGCAGAATAGATAATATGAAAAATTATGCATCACTTTTGAAAGAAGTAGTCCAAGAACTTACAAGTCCAATCCCAATGAGGTGAATATTATATTTACATGGAGAACCAAGAATTGTCTGGATTGGAAGCAGAAGTAATGCAGATGATACATAAAGTAAAATTACAATATGCTTTCATTAGTAAGTTCTCATATGAAATCTTAGAGATCAAGCAGTTATGGAAGATAATACCAACACAATGTGAACTGAAGGGAGATTACAATATTGGTGAGTTGGGTATGCATCATGTATTGATTCGTGCATCTAATATGGAAGAAAATGTCAAGTTATCATCCAAACCAATAATATACTTGATTCATAGACAATGGTCATATCCCACTAGAACATTAAAGTGGGATCCGATGTTAGATGCAGAGTAGGAAATATCTACTCAATTGCTTGGATATCATTTCTTTGCTTCCTCCAATTTTTTGTGGAAGAAGCCATGTTCTCATTGGCTGCTACAATTGGTAAACCCTTATAAGTGGACATGATGATCAAGAATCAGACTAGACCAAACTATGCTAGAGTTAAGGAGGAAATGGATCCTTTAGAAGATTTCTCCAAGAGGATCAATATTGGGGTAAGGAAGGCATCGAGGGAGATTGAAAAAAGTTGATAGATATCAAGTATGACTATTTGCCAAAGTATTGTTCAAATTATAAGCTGAAAGGACACAATGAAGAAGAATGTTATATTTTGCATCTAGAATTATATAGAAAAACATTGGAAGTGGAGAAAGAGTTAATCAGAATAACAAAGAACCACAAAAGGCAAAAGAAAAAGGTACAGACAAGGAGAATGAGGATGATAATGCAAATTTTCAATATCAAAGGAATAAAATAATTCATGATGGAGAAAGACAACAAGATCAAAAGGAGAAGAAAAAAGTTTGAATCTTAAGATTCCCAATGTGATCAAGATCAATACAAAGAATAAATTTGAGGCGTTAAATGAAAAAGAGGAGGAGGTCCAAGAAGACATACTAATAACAAAAGGTACAACAATGAAACAATAGGTAGAGGAGACTTTTAAAGCTTTGATACAGCAAGGAGAAGCACAATCAATACCAAAAGGGTTTGATAGAAGTTGTTGACACCCAATTTTTACCCTCCACGGTGTCAAATTAGTCATCGAGCTCTATTTATATTTTTAAAAATTTTTTGAATAATTATTTTTTTAAAAAAAATTATTAAATTATTTAAACAGGTGCGTGGGGCCACGCGCCCCCAAATCTTCAAAATCTCCTTCTCCTTCACCGACCTTCTCCCTTTCCCATTCCTTTCCCCTTTCCCAATTTCCC
>JAABOM020113468.1:0-23804 GCA_011800125.2 Solanum clarkiae | reverse complement strand
CATTTCTCAGATCCTGCACTGTAGCATCAACAGGTGGTTCTGGGGGAATTTCACTGCTCTCTGGTTCATTAGGAACTTGAGGAGTTGGAGATGTCTGTGACAAAGACTCCTCTCGAATTTCATCTTGTTGTCTCGCCTGGTTGGGTATACCAACCACCATTTCTACTGCCTTCCCTTTACCTTTGTTTTTCCTTGTTTCAGGCATACTTGTTGTACAAAATAATTTAGGGGTTTGACACAATCAACCTATTACACTTCTCTGTATGGCACGATCTAAAGAATAAAAAGAAGTAACAACTCCTAAATGCCACATAGCCTCCTGCTTAAAAATGTGGTGCACAACACATTGATAAACAAGATTCTACATAGACTCGGCTTTGTAGACTCCCTAGGACGACCCATTCTGATACTACTTCTGTCACCCCCCAAAGTCCCGTAGGGCGGACCGGCACCCTTTGCCGATAAGGCTCGGGAGAACTAACCTGTTACTATATGCGTTCTATACATATTATAAGGGGTTTCTACATTTGACATGCCTTTAAGAAGATGAATAGTGATAACAAGCCAAAAGGAAAAGCATATGACTAGGCCGTTGGGGCTATGCTGTCTAAAGTGCGAGACATGACTTCACTTTGCTTTACATAGTCTACAAAGCCTCTAAATAGAGAAAAACATCTGATAAGGGTCGGGACAGGCCCCGCCTCAACAAACTATGTAATAAAAACATGTAAGCACTAGACATGTACAAAGCCCCGAAGAAACCTGGAGCTTGATGACAGCAGCTGAATATCATGTACTCCCACTGGAGAGATCTACTAGCACCTATACCTGCAGTATAAAATGCAAGTCCCCCGTAAGGGACATCAGTACGGGATAATGTACTGAGTGTGTAAGCAGGATATACTGTATATAAATTAACAACTCAAATGAAACCATGCATCTGTAGAAGATCAAGGACCACCCTTAGTTATATTGTGGAATCATGTACTTTATGTTCGTTATATCACTTTACCTTTACTGTAAGATCTGTACTGTAAAATCTGTGCACAGTTGTAAATAAATGACCAACTGATCAGTGGTGAAACTGTATCGAGTTTATCTCTGGCTAGTTTATATCAACCCCTCGAGCTACCCCCTTCCTCCTTGATAGGATCGTCCCCTAGCTAGGTTTTACTCAACCCCTCGGAGCTACCACCTACCGAAAACTGTATACTTTATCTTTCAATTACCTTTGAGATGATTCTTTTGGTGGCCATAATATTAGAACCATAGGATTGTATATGTATCATGTGACATATAAATAATCATATAAGATAATATGACAAATAAAAGAGTACGTTGGATAAATAATGAAATGAATATGAAATGGAATAACTTGTGAACTTTATTTCGTAACAAGAACTCAGGTAACTTGGTATTCAAGCATGTATGCAGTTTTAAAGATGACTATGTATGGAATCATATGAACATGTACAATATCGGAGACATGGTTAATAGTTATATCGGAGTTGGTGAATGCCTTTATGTACCAAGAAGAGATATATGTTTCATCCCAAGTGATACGAAATCAAGTAACCTTATATACCTCATCGTCGGACCTCTTTACTATCTCAAAACAACCTTTCCTTCCTTCAAATAGTTATCTACAACATAGTAGGTGACAAAACTAGTATTAGCAGTCAATATATACATCTTGGCATCCCAATCACATAAGAAAACAATACATGGGCAGCAAGCGGGTGTTTATAAACCCGAGCGCATTCCTTTAACCTTTTCGCACCTAATCATATTTTCTAATACACATTAGCATGTACTCATCATGTATAGCCTATTTTAAGTCCATAATATCCTTGCAATATCCCACAAAGAACAACACATCACAATTCCATGCAATCAAAAAACGGACAGCATAACGTTACCTTTCCTCGCTACCTTTCAACCTTAACAATTCCAAATCGGTTCCAACCTTAACCTAATTGTTCTAGCAACATTTATACATACAACCAGATGTGAACCAGTTTCAGAACAGCCACAAATCAGTTATTAAGTACATGAAGCAACAGCTTGCTCTCCAACAGTCCACAAGTTCATACGAAGCACATAATTGTGATATCATATAAGGACTCGCATTTGTGGACTGTAAAAGAAGTTAATCAGCCTTTTTACACTACTGTAAAACCTATCTTTGTTGAATAATTAAGTACTAATACATAATAAAGCCAGAAAACAAGAGAAAAATCTCTTAATTAACAAGAAAAGTACACAAGAATCCCTAGTATACAATATGTCCAGAAATTCCAGCGTAGGTGAGGTTAACTTGTCTCTTTGGTTTTGATGAACAACCCATACTAGGTGCATACGTAAGTTTACTTACCTTCAAAGTCAATATTTAGAGATTCTTTAGGGACCCTTGTTAGGTTGTAAAGCTGGTTTTTCAACCCTTCAAACGAGAGCAGACAACCACCTAAGAAACTAGATTTTTCCTTATCTAAGTTGAAATAAGATTGTAGGCTGGTTATTATCTCCTTTTAAAGCCTTAGCTTGGCCGACTTACCTCTGACGTTTTGACCATCTTAAACGACATGTTATTAAGCTACTTATGCAGCAACTTGGCCCTTAGACTTGGGCCTTTTTGGAGCACCAACTTGATGGGCTTGGGCTGCCTACTTTCCAACTTTCACTTAGTTTTGGGCCCAATTTGCTAAATGTATTGGGATGTCTTTGGGCCCTTTTTATTATAATTCTTGGGCAAGATCATATATCCCATTTAGGATGCTAAAACATGGGCCAAAGTTAGACCCTTAACACGGACTTTATTCATAATCGAACTTCGACAATTTCGACGTCGAGCCTTGTCTCCGTTTAACTACCAAATTTGAGCTAAGCAAGTAAGTGACTCACCTGCTAGCTTCTAAGTCCTACAAGCACCTCAATTCTCTTTATTCATATTAAGATCATAATCTCCTCAATTTGACATAAAACATGTATACACTCGACCCTCTTAAGCACCAGATGCACATATAGCCCATTAACGCGAGATTCAAGCACTTTTAAAAATTAGCGCTAGTTCGACCAAACCATGTCATGTTTCATTTGAATTGTGCTAGTAGTATAAGGTGTGGGGTGTTACAGAAACATGTTGATTGATCATTTTACAATGGATTTTCTTGCATTATTTCCTCTCTATATTTTATGGTTGTATAGTAACATTAAACACCCTCTTTCATGAGGACTTGAAGGTCCAAAGCATGAGATATAATATGAATGACTATATAATGATGAAATGATCTTATCTATATGATATATTTTATATAAAGTATTGCATTATACCACGCCCAATCCGCGAGGGACTAAGAACTCGGATAACCTAGATAGGGGTTCGTACTCATCAACCTAGGGAAGGGTTTATACTTCTCCACCTGGTGATGGGGAGACATCATTACTAACCTAGATAGGAGTTTGTACTTATCAACCTAGGGAAGGGTTTGTACTTCTCCAAATTGGTGATGGGGCAGTATTATCACCAACCAAGATGAGGGTTCGTCCTCATCTAGCTAAGTGATAGGGAGGCATCATCACTAACCTACCAAGGGTTGTGCATTTCAAAATCTAGCTTGGCCTCCTCTACACATATGATATTCTATATGAGCATGAGTTACTTAAGCATGTTTTACTTATGCATTGATCACACATGTCATATTGTTATAATATGTCTATTGCCTATTATTATGCATTTTGATTATGATGCTCAATTCTTGTTTGTATTGCATCCTACATACTTAGTACATTCAAAAATACTAGCGCACACTCTTCGCCTACATGATGTCACCATGTAGGAACCGGTGCCCAAGATGATCATCATTACCCTCCACGTGGCTAGTTTGGTGCTATTCAAGCTAGTTGGTGAGTCCTCCACTTCGGGGACCTTAGTCTATGTTTCTCCTATTACGTATCGAGACATTCTTCTTTATTGTCTATTTTAACTATAAGGGTGAGCCTGGTTACTTTGTCTTGGCCCTGCTCTTATCTATGTATTAGAGTGTTTGTTAGACATGTTATGTATCCATGATATGCACTTGACTCTTGTCTTTTAACTATGATGATACGGAGGCATTTTCCCTTAGCCCTGGTTTCCCACTCTTTTATCTCTTGATACTTGATTTATTGTTTCTGTGACAAGGATGTGTAATGATTCTCTAAGAGGCTTGTTTGGGGTCCCTTCGAGTTCCCCTTGCATCGTGTCCCGTCTAGGCCCTAAGCTTCGATCGTGACAAATTTCGTATCAGAGCACTAGGTGGATAGATCCTTGGAACACACAGCATCAATTAGAGTCTTATTCATGGTTGTGTTGTGCACCACAACTATGAGTATGAGGCTATGAGATGTTTTAGGAAATGTTTCACTTCTTCCTGATCTATGTGGTGTGGTAGAGTTAGATCCCCTAGGACTTATTGCTACTCCCTAACTGTTACATTACAGTATGTGTATCAAGCTACTCAGGATGGTGCTATGATGAATGCAGAGATTGGCAATGCTCTATGGGAAGTGGCTAAACCAGCGACAAAATTAGCAACTCACCTCGATCAACAAGTGGGTGCTACAGAGACTTCTAGTGGTGAGAGGAGAGGCAGTGAGACTAAGAGGGTCCGTAATATGGGTAAGTTCCAAAGTATCAAATATAGAAGTGGTGGTGGTGTGGTGCCTCATGCTAGGTGCCCAAAATATGGTAGAGACTACCATGGCCCATGTTTGAAAGGTACTAATGCTTGTTATAGCTGTGGGAGATGGGTTATACAAAGAAAGAGTGTCCTTATAAGCATAGAAAGAGTAAAAGAGGTGATGAGGGGGTGGTAAGGAAGTCCAATTCTTGTTATGGATGCAATGAAGTGGGTCACAAGCTAGTGGATTGTTCATATGTTTTAGGGAAGTGTAAGGGTGGTCGACTTTTGGATCGAGGTGGTCATATTGATCAAGCGGCTCAAGGAGGGGATGAGATGTCTGATGTTATTACCGGTAAGTTGAAGTTTGCTTGACTTTTTTGTGCATACATTGCTATGCTCGGTGTGCCACTACTTCTTCTTTATTATTTTTGGTTGCTAGTGGGGCCTCTTGTGTGCACAAGTTGTTGTGTGGGCCTTTGGTTTTTATTGTATTGTTGAGTATATTGTTGCTAGAAGGTTCATAGGTATTTATCTAGGTTTGTATTGCATTAAGCCTTGCTTTGTGGCTTGTTGGAGTTGGTATGCTAGATTTTGATGACATTTTAGGGATGGAATAGTTGCATGCATGTTCTGTCTTCATGGATGGTAGGACCCGTAGAATTAGATCCCAAATTCCTAATGAGCCCGTTCTTAAGTGGGAGGTTTTCAAATGGTAGCAAGAGAGGTAGGTCTATTTTTTGTCATAAGGTGCAATTAGTCTCTAAGGGGTTGCATTTATCATCTTGTGAGAATTGCAAGTGTTGAACCTAACTTGTTTTGTTATTAGAATTGTTGTTAGTGGTAGGTGAGGCCTTGAATGTCCTTTCTGGCATTTCAGATTTAGGGTAGTGTCCTTTAGTTTGACTAGTACATCGGTTATGCCTATAATTCTCATGAGTAAGATCTTTAGTCGCTACTTTAATATGCTTATGCTGGTTTTGGTGATAATATAATGGTTTTTGCTCCCTAATGAGGTAGTTCATGTGAGTCATTTGAGGGTAGTACTACAAAGTTTAAAGAAGAGGGTTTGATGCTAAATAGGAGAAGTGAGAGTTTGGTTATAAGAAGTTTCATTCATTCGTTGTGTGCTGCCGGGTGATGGTATTATGGTGGACCCTAGTAAGACGAAGGTGACTAGAGATTAGCCTAGACCTTGACTTCATTGGATATTAGGAGCTTCTTTGGGCTTAGTAGGCTATTACCAGAGTTTGTGAATAATTTCTCTTCTAATGTTTCTCCTATGACTTAGTTGACCCATAGTAAGGCCAATGTTGTGACCGACGTGTTGAATGGGGTGATTTGATAGGTCTGTAAGAGTTGCCCTATGTTATTATTGTATAGAGTCTTGTCTTGTGATCTTTGTTGGACTTAGCTTGATGGGTTGGAGGTCTTGGGGTACTTTGGGCTACTTGCATAGCATTTTTCCAATGAGTATAGAACTCGTAAGGTTGTAGTATGATGGTTAAGGATGGTCGATCGATCTATTTGGTCAACTACAATGGGTTAGTCACCTCTGTAAGGTTGATTTGAGGTGTGAGTTTTGT
This sequence comes from Solanum clarkiae, assembly GCA_011800125.2. Classification (NCBI taxonomy): domain Eukaryota; kingdom Viridiplantae; phylum Streptophyta; class Magnoliopsida; order Solanales; family Solanaceae; genus Solanum; species Solanum clarkiae. Next base: position 17,560 of record JAABOM020113468.1, on the reverse strand, counting down.
TCTCAAGTATGGAAGAGGGTTGATGATATCCCTAAGTGCCATTATGAACAAGGAATGATAATTTTAAATATTGGTGGAGTTGTTTGGTTGGCTTATACATCGGTAGTGTTTGTGGTTTTCTTGTATAGGGTCTTAAAACCCTATTGTGATATGTTTGTGGTGGTCTTTAGTGATGAGGTATTGATTTTTTTAGAGCTTGTGAATCATTTGGGGGTAGTGTTGCAAGTCTTGGAGGATAAGAGATTATTTTCTAAATATGATAGGTGTGCATTGTGGATATAGCACGGAAGTGGTTAGAATTCTTTAAGGATTATGAAATGAGTGTGCATTATTTTTTCCCGATAAGGCTAATGTTGTGGTCAGTGCTCTAGGTACCCTAGCATGTGTTGTTGATGGTGGCAAGGAGGAGACTAGTGGGGTTCATCAGTTGGTTAGATTGGAAGTTAGGTTAAGGGAAGTTGAGCATGGTGATGTAGCATTCTTGATAGTTCCAAATCTTCTTTGGTTAAGAGGTCTTGATCAAGCAAGGCCTTGATTCCGCCTTATTAGTGTTGGAAGTTTTGGGTGGAAAGATGGTAGATGGAGGTAGTCTCCCAAGGGAGAGATATTAGTTCATGGCGACAAGTGGAATAAGTGTGGTTAAGGTTGACAAATGAGTTATGGTTGTGAGTCCTTATAGGATGAAGAGAGAAGTTAGTAACAATGCATAAGCTTAGGGATTGCCTAGGATAGGGGTTTGGTTATTACAATTCTTCATGCTTCTATGTTGATGGGATGGGTTAGTGACTCTAGTGCTATAGCACTCATTGAGATTGTGGGTAATGTGGAGGACAAGCTGGCTTAAGGGAAGGTCTCGGTGGAGGTGTTGGATGGATGAGTAGAGAGGTTGATTAATGAGGATGTGTTGTTCATTAAAGAACTCTTGAAAGGATCATCAAGTCAAGGGTGTCTCCAAGGAAGCCGAAGCAGTCTTATGGGAGCGATATTCGTACCTCATTCACTCTAATCAAGCCTAAGTTAGAGACTAAGTCCTTCATGTGATTCCAAGTCCTATGTTTCAGCCCCTATGTCATTGATATGCATTCATGTTTAAGTTGGCAAGTTTATGATGATTTTACACTTATACTGATATTTTAAAAATGGTGTTTTAAATGTAATGTTGCATTCTTGTTCAGGTTGATATGTTTATGATCACCCTTGTCTGGTACATTTCTTTTCATTCAAGGGGGATATATTGAAACAACCCCAAAAAGTGCTCGAAAATGTACCTTAGAAGTACCCGAAATCGTAATTTCCATATATCTAAAAATCTGTTTGTTATTCAAAAATTTGACTTCATATTCTTGTTCGGGGGGAAATATTGTGTGGAAAATGAGTCTAACTCGAATTTTAGAGCAACCATATCAAAATTCAAAAATTGCAAAAACGAGACTTAGGAGGATCAACTTTAACAGGGTATATCTCTTAGCACACAAAGAATTTGGTGGCCGACAACCTTCCAAATTAAAGCTCTTTGAATTATCTTTCCAACGCACTTGGTTGCACCTCTTCCGAGTTTCGATGAGCAATTTATGTTCGTTTTGTAGAACTCGTACGTACAGAAATGCAAATTCAAATTCCAGTGAGTAATCTGTGTCATTTCTATGATGCAGAGCGGTGTTATTTTGGTCTTGTTTTTTTTACTTCAGTCCGAAACTTTCAAGTCTTGGGCCTAAGGGTTCCCATACTTGAAAATACCTATATTTAGCTTTATTTCACCCTCATATCATCCTAAAAATTCCCCATTACTCACTCAAATGCTTAGACTAATTTTTCTCTCAAGATTCAAGTCCCAAAACCCTCATCCGGATCTAAGGATTTCCTTCAAACTTCAAGCCTCCATTTTCAATCTTCATCAAGAGCTTCTCTAAATCTAATGTATGTGGGTTTCAACCATTGGGTCCTTTCACCCATGGTGCCCAATCCTCTTTTCTACTCAAATTGCATGATTTAAAGTTGATTTTACATGTGGATTTTGTATATTAAGAAATTTACTGCACAGTGATTTGAGTTCATGAAAGTATGGTTGTTTAGCATGTTTTGAGCTCTAAATCTTGGATCTAATGTTGAATTTGATGAAGGGTCTTGATGTATGTTTCTTGAGGGTGTTACAAAGTGTTGATTAATGGTTTTACATAGTTCATGTTTTCACTCTTGAATTGCATGGTTTTACACTAGCACTATACACCCACCAAGTGTTTGATAAAATGTCCGGTTATGATTTCTTGAGGAATTGGAAGTTCAATGCATGTCTTATGAGCTGAAAGACTTCATGATGATTTTAAGATGTGTCTAATTCATGGAAATGTTGATGATGTTGTAAATCTGGGTTTGATCCCTTTCATAAAGATTTCACCTCTTGTGAGCCCCTTAATGTTGATGTTAATGCAAGGGTAATATTGATGATGATCTATTCTTATGATTAAAGTTGGGCTCACCATTTGAGATCAATAATATTATGAGCTACTCGTGCTATGTTCTCTATGTTGTTGCAAGTTATTAAAGCTATGATTATCTTATATATTCCGGGGGATTAGGTTTAGCACTGAGTGGACTAGAGGTGAGTCCCCAAGCCCCCAAACTTGTTGTACTAGTGGATCTATCCAGTGAACCATCTCTTAAAATCCATTCTGAAATTGGGTCATATTCCCGTAAGGAGGGTCTTATCACACGAAAGTGGCCCATGTTCCTATTAGTTAAAGTGGGGTCTTAAATCCTTTTCGAAATTGGGTCAGGTTCCCATAAGGAAGGTTACTTCATATGAAATAGGTCATGTTCCTATAAGTTTGAAGTATGGTTTACCTTGGAAAGTAGACCACCTCTTTACCAGTGAGGGGTAATCATCGGGATTCAAAGTTGTAGCTCGCTTGGTCTTATTATATGTCGGTTGAGGTCTTTTCCCATACCTATGTATTATAATCTACATGAGTTAAATAAATTTAAGCATGTTTTACTTATGCATCGATCATACATGCCATGTTGTTATATTATGCCTATTGCCTATTATTATGCATTTTGACTATGGTGCCTATCTCTTATTGCATTGCATCCTACATACTTAGTACATTCAAACATACTAACTCATACTCTATGCCTATATGATATCATCATGTAGGAATTGGAGCCCCGCTTGAGCATCACCACCCATGTGGCTCGTACAGATTTACTCAAGCTTGTTAGTGATCCTCCATTATAGGGACGTTGCTTATGATCTCATGCTATGTTCTAAGACTATCTTTCTTTTATGTATGTATTAATGATGAGGGTGAGCCTGGTTGCTTGTCTTGCCCCCGCTCTTATCAATGTAGTAGAGGTGTTGTTGGACATGTTATGTATTATGCTTGAGCATTGACTCACTTATAATATTCAATCTATTTATATATAATTCTCTCTCTCTCCCTTAGTCCCAATTTCCCCTTGTTTATGTTTCTTATGTTGTTTTGCATTGCTTTCGCAACCAAGATGTGTAATGACATGCTATAAGGCTTGTTTGGGGTTCCTTCGGGCTTCCCATTCATCGGTTACGTCTAGGCCTTAGGCATGGGTCGTGACACCTCCAAAAGTATGAAGTGAATTGTGAACCACGATTCGATATAATGGACAAAGTAACCTCATGTAATCTCACTAACTCATGGATCTACAACCTTGCATACTTTTCAGCCCCATATGTGGTCTTAACTAGTAGAAAGTGAGTCGATTTCATCATCCTATCAGCCACCACCCAAATGGAATCAAAACGTTTTCTAGTTTTGGGAAGCCCAACCACAAAATCCATATTATTCACCTCCCATTTCCAAGTAGGAATCTCTATCTCTTGGGTTAGGCCACCCAGCCTTTGATAGTCGGCTTTGACTCATTGACAACTATGACAACCGGAAATGAATTTGGCAATGTCCCTCTTCATGCCTACCTACCAATACACATCTCTCAAATTCTATACATTTTGGTGGAACCGGGGTGGATAGAATAATAAGAATTATGGGCCTCATTAAGGATTTTCTCCCTGAAACCATCAACACAAGGCACACACAACCTATCTTGGTACCTAAGGGCCCTATCTCCCCCTTTGGAGAAAAAACTCTACTTTGCCCTCTTTCACTAAGGCCTTCACTTCAAACAAGGAGGATTCAAAATCTTGTTTTGCTATCAGCTCATCAACCAATGAATACTTAGACCCATCAACAACAACAACACCATCATCACCAACCTCTTCCAATCTAACCCCCAATCTAGCCAATTGATGCACCTCCCTAGCCATCTCCTTATCACCACCATCAACATGGGCTAGGCTACCTATAGACACCACCACATTTGCCTTACCCGGATGATAGTGCACACTCATATCACAGTCCTTAATGAGTTCTAGCCACCTTCTTTGTCTCAAGTTGAGATATTTTTGAGTGAAGAAATAATGGACACTCTTGTGATCGGTGAACACATCAACATGCACCCCATACAAGTAGTGATGCCAAATCTTTAATGCAAAGACAATGGCGGCTAACTCTAGATATGGGTGGGGTAGTTCCTTTAACGTACCTTGAGTTGTCCAGAAGCATAAGCTATGACCTTACTATTTTGTATTACACAACCCAAACCAACCCGGAAGCATCACAATACACCACAAATCCCTCAATCCCATCCGGTAGTGACAATATAGGAGCGTATACAAGCTTGTCTTTCAATGTTTGGAAGCTCCTCTCACACTTATCGTTCCACACAAACTTAACCTTCATTTGAGTTAATTTTGTCATAGGGGAAGCAATGGAGGAGAGCCCATTCACAAAACTTCTATAATAACCCGCTAGGCCCAAGAAGCTCCTAACATCCGACGGGCTCAATTGTCTAGGTCGATTCTTAATCATATCTATTTTCTTAGGATCCACTTTTATACCATCTCCTGACACCACATGACCTAAGAATGCAACCTATTTCAACCAAAATTCACACGTCATATTTGGCATACAATTTCTCCTCCCTCAATCTTTGCAACACAACCCTCAAATGACCCATATGCTCCTCCCTACTATGTGAATAGATTAAAATATCATCAGTGAAGACCACAACAAAGTAATCAAGGGTAGGTTTAAAAACCCTATTCATTAGGTCCATGAAGATGGCAGATGCATTAGCCAACCCAAACCACATCACAACAAACTTATAATGCCCATATCTAGTTCGGAAGGCCATCTTGGGAATGTCACACTCCTTTACACTCACTTGGTGATACTCTAACCGAATATCAATCTTAGAGAAGAAGCTAGCCCCTTGTAATTGGTCAAACAAGTCATCAATCCTTGGAAGAGCATACCTATTCTTGATGGTGACTCTATTGAGTTGGTAGTCAATGCACATTCTAAGAGACACATCCTTCTTTTTCACAAATAACACCAGAGCACCCCAAAGTGATTGACTAGGTCTAATGAATCCCTTTTCCAACAAATCTTTTAATTTTGTTCCTTTAACTACTTCAAATCCATCGGAGCCATATGATAAGGGGGAATGGAGATAAGTTGAGTATTGGGAAGAGATCGATACCAAAATTTATTTCCCTTTCGGGAGGGACACCGGGAAGTTCATTTGGGAAGACATCAAGAAACTCATTTACAACCGGAATCGACTCTATAGAAGGGACTTTGGACTCCATATCTTTAACCCTCACAAGATGATACAAGAACCCCTTAGAGACCAACTTACGGACTTTAATGCAAGAGATGAATCTACCATTCGCCATTACATCTTAACATTCCCACTCAAGGATGGTTCATTTATGGAATTGGAACTTGACTCTACAGGTTTTACAATCAATAGAAGCATAGTAGGCATGCAACCAATCCATCCTAAAAAATGATATCAAAATCTACCATATCTAATTCAACAAGAGCACAAGGCAACAACTTATGCAAAATGCAAATAGGACAACTCCTATAAACTTTTCTATCAACAATAGAGGCACCAATAGGAGTAGACACTTCATATGACTCATGCAACAACTAGGGGTCAACACAAAACTATTTAGCAACAAAAGGGGTAACAAAGGAAAGAGTGGCACCCGGATCAATCAAAGCATATACATCTAAGTGAAAGATTTTCAACATACCAATAACAACATCGGGAACCTCACTAACCCCTTGTCTTCCATGTAGTGCAAAAACTAGTTTTGCCTTGGGGTACCACCTTGAGGACCACCTCTACCCAATAGGACTGTGTTCGCACCCCGGCCTTTGCCACGATTTCTTGGACAATGTATCTTCTTGTGACCAAGTTCCCCACATTCATAGCATGCATTAGAGCCTCTCAAACACGGGCCTCCATGGCTCCTTTAACATTTAGGGCACACATTAATAAGAGCCACCCAACCAACACCTTGTGGCCTAGGAAAGTTATTGGCAAACCCCCTATTAGTAGTATGAGAAGGCTCTTAGCCTTGACGAATTTAGCACCTTTTTGGAATTTACCCTCAAATCGAGCCCTCTTGGCATCACACCCCTTCTCTTCCTCAATTTCTCCTCCTCCATTTGCTTGGCATAGCTCATCAACCGAGACAATTCCATGACACTAATTAGCATGGTGGACCGGTATTCTTCACTTACCAAGTCGGAGACCCCCATCGTGAATTTATTCATCCTAGATCTAGGATCGACCACCAAATGAGAAACATACTTTGAAAGTTGATTAAACTTAAGGGCATACTCCCTCACACTCATAGCACCTTGTTTCAAGTTCATCGACTTTACCATCTTCGCTTCCCTAAGCTCAAGAGGGAAAAAATGATTAAGGAAAGCTAATCTGAACTCATCCCAAAGCAGCACATTACCAATTCTCTTCTTACCCTTCCATTGATCATACCATATTTGGGCTACCCATTTTAGTTGGTATGCCACTAACTCCGCCTTTTCATTCGGTCCAATACCCATAATATTAAAAATCTTGTAAACCTCATCAACGAACTCTTGTGGATCTTCATCCACCTTTGACCCATAGAATACCGGAGGATTCATCCTCATGAAGTCTGTTGCCCTAGATCCTGGGGAAGTAGCATGAGGGGCTTGGGCCCCTTGATTTCCTTAGTTGGCCACAACTTGGGCAAGCATAGTGAGAGCATTCCCTTCTTCCTCGAGTGTTTTCCATCATCTAGCATAGCAAAGAATAATCGTTAGGAGGAAAAACTCACTACAACTCTATAGCACAACTTGGAACATGAAGAAGCGAAACATTTCAAAAAAATAGCACATAGCCTCCTATTCATAGTCATGGCACACTTCATAGCCATGAATAGGACTCTAATCGACGTGGTATGTTGGACTCTGAGGATCTTTCAAGCTAGTGCTCTGATACCAAGTTTGTCACGAACCAAGCCTAGGGCCTAGACGTGACACGACGAATGGGGAACCCAAAGGAAGCCCAAACAAGCCTGTTAACTTGTCATTATAGACCATTGGTTGCGGAAGCATATAAAAGGCATAAAGAATAAGAATAAGAGCAAAGGGGCTAAGGGAAAAACTTGCATAACATCATAATCAAGAGACAAGGAGTCAAAGCTCATATCAAAGATACATAACATGTCCAACGAAAACCTCTAATACTTAGATGAGAGTGGGGGCCAAGACAAATCAACCGGGCTCACCCTCATAGTAAAAATAAAAATAAAGACGAGTGCCTCAATACATGATAAGAGAAACATAGACTAAGGTACCCGAAGTGGAGGACTCACTAAAGCTTGAGTAGTACCGAACTAGACATGTGGAGGAGAAAGATGATCAACTTGTACATCGGTTCCTACATGGTGATATCATGTAGCCAATAGTATATGTTAGTACAATTGAATGTACTAAGTATATAGGATACAATGCAACAAAAATTAGATATCATAGTCAAAATGCATGGCAATAGGCAGTAGGCATAATATAACAATATGACATGTATAATGAATGCATAAGTAAAACATGCTTAAGTAGCTCAAGCTCATATAGGATATCATATGTGTAGAAGAGACCAAGCTAGATTTCCAAAGTACAAAGTCCTTGGTTGGTTGATGATGGTTTCACCCCATCACCCTGGCAGTGTGTTGCAAACCCCTCACATGGTTGATGATAATCACATCTTATCACCATGGTGGTGAATTACAAACCCCTCACATGGTTGATGACTACAAACCCCTACCTCGATTGATGAGTACAAACCCCCACCACGGTTACCTGGCTTTTATCCCCTCCGAATCAGGTATGGTCTAATGCAATACTTAAGTATATCATATATAAGCTCATTTCATCTTCATATAGTCAATCATATCATATCTCATGATTTGGACCTTCAACTCTTCAAGAAACCACATCCGGATATTTTATTAAACACTTTGAAGGTGTGTAATGCTAGTATAAAATCATTAAATATAGTGGTGAAATCATGCAAGAAAATCTATTGTAAAACCATCAATCAACACCTTGCAACACCCTCAAGAAACTACATCAAAACTCCTCCTCAAATCTCACAATAGATCAAAGATTTATAGCTCAAAATATAGCAAAACAGTCACAATTACTCATAACTTTAACATAGTGTGCAGTGAATTTCATAATAAGCAAGACCCACTTGTAAATTAACTTTAAATCATACAATTTAAGTAAAAGGAGGCTTGGCTATCATGGATGAAAATAACCCTTGAAAGAAACCCACATACCTTAGTTTGGAGATGAACTTGGTGAAGATTGGAGATGGAGACTTTAAGTTGGAAGTAGAACCTTAAAGGAAATCCTTAGTTCCTGATGACTTCAATTTGGGATTGCAAATATGGCTAAGTGTTTGAGTGAGTATTAAAAAATATTTAGGATAATATAAGGATGAAATAACCTAAGTATAGGTAAAAACATGTTTGGAAACATTTAGGTCCAAGACTTAGAAGTCTTGGACCAACTTAAAAAACAGAGACCTTCTTATATTGGTGCGCGTCGCGTGGAGGACATAAATTCCTCTTTGGAAATCACACTTTGAAAAATTATAATTGCTAATCTTTTGCTCTTAAATATGGGTAATATCCTTTTTCCCTAATTTTGACCTCCTGAATAAGAAAAATAAAGTCGGATTTTCGATATCGCACACGAATTTTAAGATATATGAAATTTAAAATTCTAGGCATTCTAAGGAACATTTTCAGGTACTTTTTGGGGTCATTTCACTTAGTTATTACTTGATATCTGATTCATGCAAATCCCTTTCCCTTATTTTCCGCATAGTGTGACTCATAAGCCCTAGTTCCCTTAGATTTATATGTGATGCTTGTTTTTATATTCTGCAACCAAGGATGTGCAAATGATATGCTAAGAGGCTTATTTGGGTTCCTTCGAGTTTCTCATTCATCATGTTGCACTAGACCCTAGGCTCGAGATCATGACATAAGCATATTTTCAGCCCAAATAACCTTAACCTTCTTTCATTCTAAATTTTTCTCTCGAGGAAAAAGACTCAAATTCTCCATTAAAGAACAACCTTCAATTTCTTCCAAACTTTTTATCAAATACAAGATTTTTCTCAACTTTTTTCTCTATTTTGCTCTAAGTTATGTGGGTTTCTTCATCCATGAGTCCTTCCACCCATGAAGTCCATAACCATTTTAACCCAATCTTTAATTTCTAGCATTATTTTATCATTGATACTCCTATTCCTAATTATTTGCAAGATTCATGTTAGAATGTTATTTATTGATTTAAAATGCCTGAAATGAATTGGTACTTAAGAACCCTTTACATTACTACTTTAGATTGATAATTTCTTAAATAGGTCTTGTTAAATCTTTACCCAAATGCTATATTTTATCTAAATTATCAAGATTATGTTCAAATGAGTATTTATTGTCATCCAATTGCATGTATTGATGGATTTTGGAGAGTGCCCTATCATAACTTTTATGGGTCTTTAAATCTCACTATGGGCTATTTAAATTAATATTTCAAATAATATATTCTCATGATAAGTATGCAAGTATATGAATGTTATGAATTATTAAGGGATATCAAGTATTTATGATTCCATGGAAATATTATCAAAATTGTGCAAGATTATGAGCCGTTATATGATGTTATATTTTGATGAGCTACTCCTATGATGATATTATGATGTTATAAGTCTATGCATATTATTTCTATGATTATGATTTAAGTATTTCATGGGATACTAACTTAGCACCGAGAGGTCCTTGGTAGATCACCATTGTCCCTAAATTATGTTGCCACCGTAGGTTTGTGACTATCTAATGGATCCATATAGCTCATATTGCATGAATTATCAAAAAGGATGGGGTTCTCATAAGATACTTCAACAAAAATAATCGAAAAAGGTGTAGTTACAGTAAGGCTCTTATCATATATTAATTGAAATGGGTAAAGTGCCCAAAGGAATTTCTGAAGCAATCTTCGAAATGGAGTTGTTGTAAGGTGAGGTATGATTTACCTTGGCAAGTACACCACTCTTTGTCCAGCATAGAGGAAACATCGGAATCCCATGTAGTAGCTAACAAGTTTTTAATGTTGGTTATGGTCTTTTTCCCACAGAAGTATGCTATTATGAGATTATATTTACCTTCCATGCATGTTTTGACTAAGCCACTGATCGTTCATGTCATATTGAGCTTATTTCCATTGTATATGATAATACATCTCGTCTATTATAGCTTATGACCTTTCAGTGCATTGTACCCCACATACTTAGTACATTCCAAGTACTCATGTATACTTTTTGCTTACAAAATCTAACCATATAAGGACCAGAGCTTCTATCTATCCATATTCTCATGGCTAGTACGATCTATTGAAGACTTGCTTGTGGTGAGTCCTCCGTTTTGAGGCCAACACCCATTTCCTATCTTGCTTAGGTTAACATATTATTCTCTTGTTACTTTACTTTTGAGGTTGATCTCGGGACATGTTTTGGCCTCCGTTCCACTATGATTAGAGGTATTGTTAGATGACATGATATGTATGATCTATGTGATGCCTATGTATCTATAGAGACTTCCCCTTAGTCCTTATCCTATATTTTGTCTTTTCTTACTGTGTATTGGCATGATAGTGCAAGTCCTAAGTCCCTTATGTCCATGCTCCCTTTACCTTATATTTGCTTGATGTAATTGAATGGTGGAAATTCCTTATCTCTTATCCCCATAGATTGCGTCTTAAATCCCATATCCCCTTAGTACTAATTGTTGATGATTGATTCACGCTTCTTAATCCAAGGATAATCTTATGTATGCTATGACACTTGTTTTGGGTACCCTCGAGTTCTCCATTCATCATGTTGTACGTAGGTCCTAGGCTTGAATCGTGACAACATGACTATCAATCCAAATTATAGAAACTTCTTCATAGAATAGTTCATTATCAAGTGATTCGTGTAATGTGCATGAAGGCCTTCCATCATATGAAGCCTTTGTCACATAAAATACCATGAGAGTCGTAGGTCACCCTTTTCATAAACTTACTTGAGACTTGTAATTTCATAAATTATAACTTGTAAGTAAAAATTAGGTCAATACGTGAGTTCATATGAAATAGACTTTAAATCATGTAATTGGCTTTAAATCATGCATAATCAAACAGAGTTAGATTAATTTAAAGTAATAATTAAAGAATCCATGATTGTATTCAGGAAGGCTAGATAGGGACTTGAAGAATTCAACTTTTAAATCATGGAAATCATGCGACTGAAGTAAATTCATACTTGATTGGGTAGGTAATCATAATTCATGCAATTGAAATTGAGATCATGAAAATCATAAGAAACATACTTGTAATTGGAGGAAAAGTGAAGAATTTTCTAGGCCTCAAAGGTGAAAGGTACCCATGGATGAAAACTCATACACTTTAAATGAGAATACTTGAAGAAAACTGAATTTCAAATGGTAGACCCTGAAACTCTAGCTTGATTCCTTTAATGGAGCTTTAGAGAACTTGGAGAGGAAGATGACCATGGGAATTTCAGGAATTGGATGAATGAATAGAAACTTGAGTGAATTGGGTAGTATAAAATGGTTAGGGGTAGTTTTAGGACCCAAAACAACATAGTTTAGTATTTAGAGTAGGAGGGAAGGTAAAAAAAAATACCCTTAATAAATATCTTTTAGATACAGTCTATGAGACCTATCTATGGACCTTAAGGTTTCTGCAGATTACAGAATAAGTATGTGGAAATTATACATGAAATCTATGTTTTTGAATCTCAATCACGAATTCACTTCTGCAAGTTGTAGTTCCATTTACAGTTTGTTACCCCTTTTGAAGATCACCCTAACACTTAGTCAAATTTTCAATCTCTGAGACCCCATCCATGAAACATTTTTATGGATGGTAATTCAATCTATGAACCATCCTATTATCCATACAAAAAGTCTTAAAACTTGTAAAATGTTAGAATTCGTGACCCTCGATTATGAACCTATTCCATGAGTATGGTGATATATTTTACAACTGGTAATTACACCTCGTAGAACTTACCCCAGTTAACTTTTTTATACTTTTTTTCTTGTGTCAACTTTTCAACTTTCAGTGTATGACAAATTAACTTTAAAAAATCCATATAAATAGTCTCTAAGTAGTGTCTAACATATGCCACTATAAATAGAATAAGGATCCCCATGATAGATGATGATATCAAGCCAAGAATCCAACTAAATCGATAAAGCTATGAGTAATTTAACTATGACAACAAGCTTTATCATTCTTTAAGCTTGAATGAAGCTTGTCAAAAATAAGCTTAAGAAATCATTTTGTTCATTCCATGAAACTTATATAACCTCTGCTCTTACACCTGTATTAATTACAATAAGAAAAATCTTAACACTTTCTTACTCCGGGTTGTTTAAATAAATCACCTCATAAGAACTATTTCTCAAGCATAATTACTAACTCTTTAGCTTCTACTATATTTGGCGCTTACTTTGACCTTATCATATATATTCAAACCCTTGATATTTCCTCGACTAGAATATTCGACCCCACATGAACTATCGTCATGGCTATAGTTTATCCAATCCTTTGATTTTAACTAGACACACATCTATGTTAATTGAGCATGAGATCTTGACAAGGGATAACTCTTTCAAAGTAAGATGGAACAATACACAGTAGAATTACAAGGTACTCTTCGGTAGTAAACTAGAATTTGAACTTATTGAATTATGATCATGCTGAAAAGAATAAAAATAGCCTTCGCATACCTCAAATCTGAGCTAAAATAACTCCATATAGATAAACCACTGTAGCCTTAGAGCCTATGATTTGTGCTAGCCAATACTAATTCAAAGAACGCAAACTAATAAGTACATAGCCCAAAGAAACACAAAAGCAGCATATACCATATGTGACCTATAAGTAAGTCTAATCTATGTATACGACTTGGCCACTAATGAAGGAAAAGAGATCTCGCAAGGATATCGTAATCTGCTCATGTGGACAACATAGAGAACTACAATTACAAGGCATTCATCTATCCTAAGCTAGCCTTGTCACACTATGGACTACAAAGAAACATGCCAAGAAGGATGATGGCCTTTAACAGCCTTTCAAGATCAAATCCCCAAAGGTGTTACTATGAAACTAGATAAATTGATCATAATGCAACAAATGCAAGAGTCAACAAGGCTATAAAAATGAGTCATAACCAATTGGAAATGCGATGATGTCATCATTCCAACCAACTCATTTTAACTTAATAGCCAACATCACAACTTCTACCAAACAATCAGCTAATAATAATAACAAAATGATATCAACAACTCATAAGAGCAAAACAATCTTCTCATCCATCCAACAACTTAACACTATCAATGTACAATAATGATAACCCAACTTTTTTAGAAGAAGGGCTTCCCAAAGTCCCATTATCAAAAGCACTACTTCAAAATCTATACAATGATTGTAGAACATGAATTTATGAAGGAGGGTCATACGAGGGAGATTATCTTGACAAAAGCTTCGAGTCCAAAATAAAGTAAGTTGTTACAAGGACCCTCCATCACTACTACATCACAATTACATCAAAAAATAATATTGTAGAAACTTTGACCCTCCCTAGTTTTGCCCAAACAATCTATAATAAAATGTTCATAACTTTTTACTCTAACACCAAATTGACAAAAGGTTTGTTATTCTAGAGACTAGGCTCAAGGAAATTTCAGTTAATATATAATAAGCCATATAACCCTTTTAATATTGGAAGATATGATCTCCCTAAATAAGCCCATCAACAAAGTTACATAAATACTTACTATTTCCTGAGTTAACCCAAAATTGATACTACTGAATATGAAATCATGATGAGGACTAACAGTACAAAGGACTACAACAACATAATAATCCATAAACTCTATAAATTGCTTCTCAAAATCACGAAAAATTTGAAACCTTTAAAATCAAAGAAACACGACAAGAAAAGAAAGGAGTAGCCTACATACATTCAATTCGATCTCCTTAATGTTATACTAAGTCTTTACCCGAGTCCCCATTTAAAAACATATCAAAATTAGACCTTAAGCTTCCTCCAAACTCAAACTTTTCAATCACTAGAACTTTTGAAATGTGAAAGTCTAAACTATGGGACAACCACGAAGTTATCAAAACATTGACAGCCTAGCTCCAAAAAACCGTATAATAGTAATGATCATTTGTCCTATTTATAGGATCCCATATTATGGTGGTTTGTTCACACTATCTTTCATTTTTAGCCATCGCAATCTAAATGGACCCAAATCACGTATGTACTTGATACTGCATAGGTCCATGATAAAATAAATATAAGTTTTTTTAATATTGCTAGAAGTAATATCTTTGTCAAAATATAATTGCACTACAAAGTTTTTGTAAAATAATATAAACAAATATATCATAACTAATGAATGTTTAATAAATATTTAAGGTATTCTTTTGAAAGAAAATGAATGTTCTTTTATCAATCAATTACTATTTTAAGTTAAGCACCTTGAATAAGTAGAGTGTAATAATAAAATTCTCAAATTTAGACTCTTAAGCCTTCTACATAATTCAAAGATAACTTCAAACACCCAGGATGTTACAGTATAATTTTGAAAATCTTATTTATGCTGAAGCACTGAATTTGAGGATGACTACAAATATAAAGGAAAAAACTATAGTTATTCATAATATACTTGATGCTCTATAAAATAACTAAATAATATTATCTTAGAAATTGATTCACTCAATTTGAAAAATAAGATGCTGAGAGTGGAGGACACATTGGGAGCTAATAGTGACGCTAAAGCAAATCAAAGATTTGATGATGCAAGTCAATACTTGGATCAAACATGCATTCAGAGAGGCAAATATGTTAGCAGACAGCTAATACAACCATTAATCAGGAAGGAATAATAACCTATTAGACTTTTCAATAATTCTTTACCAAACGTAAGCAAATATAGAATATGAATAAAGCACATATTCCTACTCTAAAAATAAAGACAAGGATAATACCTACATATAAACATAGTTCCCATTAAAAATCTATATGGCCCCACACGTAATTGGAGGGTGTAAAAATGCCAAAAAAATGAAACTCAGAGATTTTTTGAGCACCAGTGGGCCTATGGAAAGACCTATGGGTCGTAAGTGTCACCATGAGCCGTATATTAGACTCGTAAAGTATTGACCAAACTTAATGAAAATACGGATTTCTGAGATTTAGTATACGAACTATCAAACGATCCGTAGATGAACTTACAAATCGTAAATCCTATTTTATGTTGAGGATCAGAAAAAGTTTTTGAGTATCCAAAATGTCATCAGACAAAACATCAGTCTTACGACCTATAGAATGGACCACGGCCCGTAAACAGGGTCTCGTGGTCCTGTCTAATAGAATTTTAAATATGGACAAAATAGAACTTTCCTAATTTTCAAATACTATACCACGTCATTTTAAGCCTCAAACGAGCCCCTCCGGCCTTATACAACCATAGACAAGGTTATTCCAATTCACTCTCACATTCCAAGTCTCAAACTCTCCCAAAAACACTCTTAAGCTCTTCAAGGCTTCCAACCAAGAAGACCAAGCTATGGTTGCATTTTACTCACCTCAATCACAAAGGTATGTGAGTTTTGATTTGTAGGGACCTTCCCTCCACAAAGCTCAACCATTTCCCTTCATTGATTTCTCAAGTCATGGTAATATGTGATGATTTTATGAAATCTTTCATATGATGATTTTATGAAGTATTTTATGATGATTTACCTTTGTATACTATAATGAGATATAAAGTCATGTGAAGCCTATGTTTTAAGTGTGGGTTTGATGATTCCCTAGCCAATTTACTTTATGCCCTATAATTGTTGAGTATGATTATGTATATTGCTTATTTATGGATTATGTTTTCTTGTCGCATTTGCACACAGCATACTTACTACATTCAAACGTACTAACATATACTTTTTTCTACATGATCTAACCATGTAGGGACTGGAGCTTCTTTTTGTTCTCCTCCTCTACATGGCTAAGCGGTTCGATCAGAGATTTGCTATTAATGAGTCATCCACATTCAAGGACAATATCCACTTACTTTCACGCTCTATTAAAACTTGTCAATTTTATTTTTGCTACTATCTATTTAGGATGAGCCTAGTAAGTGTCTTTGCCTCCTTTCTATTCATGACTAGAGGTGTTGTTGGACATGGTTTTTGTTATGTATGTTATGAGCTTGACTCGTTATGCTTTTTGTGATTATTGAAAGTTTTACTTGGTCCTTATTCCCTTATGTGCTAGTTGTAACTTTATGATGAGATGAAAGTCTTAAGTCCCTATCTACCCCCATAGTATGAGTCATACTTACATGCCCTTTAGACTTATTTACTATGTGATTTATGTTAATTCTCATTCCTACTACATCCCCCTAACATGAGTCCAAAACCCCATTTTCCTTAGAAATTATTGGTTATTTGATGGTTTTTTAATTATGTTTCCACAAAATCAAGGATGTGTTATTTATGCTCAAGAGGCTTATTTAGGGTCCCTTTGGGTTCCCCATTCACCGTCGCACGTCTAAGCCCTATGTTTCGATCGTGACAAAGCTTGGTATTGGAGCACTAGGTTTGTAAATGGTCTTCTGAAATCAAACACACTGCGTCAATATAGTCTTGTTCATGGTTGAGAAGCACGCCACAACTATGAATAGGAGGCTATGAGGCGTTTCAGGAAATGAATCACTTCTTCATACTCCTGTTATGCCTTATATTTAAATTAAGGATTCCTTTGTCTAATGGATTGCCTTTTTCTTCTAGATCATGCCACCAAGACAAAAGGCCCAAAGAGTCCCAATATTGAGGGTGAATTGGCCCCTCCGGCTCCACAAGTTCCCCAAGTGGAAGGAGAAGCGGTCACTAATGCCGAATGCAAGTATGTGATTATTTTATTTGTGAATCGTGGCCAATCAAGTAGCTCAAGTTCTTCATGTTTGTTAGACCCCGTAAATAATTCAATTGGGGTAAAAATGACTCATGGAAAATTTCGTAAATATTGTGTAAATTGC